>JAQFZF010000742.1:0-16155 GCA_034695365.1 Enchytraeus norvegicus | reverse complement strand
AATAAAAGCAATGCATATGTAATACATAGTTCATTAACCTACATGCTGTTAGAAAAATAAATGTTAGTGTATCAGTGCAACAATCCCGACCACAACCGTACTGTGATATAAGATCATGCAAAATTAAACAGAATTAAAATTGTATTTAAATTCCTCTCAAAATATTTTATGCAAACATTCCATAGACAAATATTAGAGACAAAAAAGATAAAGCTAGAGTTGGGATCAATTTTGGCCCTCTCAATATGGACATATAATCAGCGACGGCCTGGGTTGAAACTCGAACCTCTAATGTATAGAACATGTTCTTAGCATGCCAATCACTACACTAAGGGCTAAGTCATACATAATACAATATGGGTTTAACGTCGTTTCCTCATATTACAACGATATCAGGGACGTCCCCAACAGCACAAGCAATACTCAAAAGCTGTTAGCAAATCACAAGTGTTGAAAGAGAACAGGGGTCGGCACTGATCAAACACGGTGCAAGTCCATTTATTTATAAAGCCGACAATTATAAAATTTAAATACCTAAGGAGGAAAAAAGAGTTTTTATATATAATATCATAGACACCTGCTTGACACATGTAGGTATCAAGCTTGCATAAAAATACATTCTATACATAACTAACTATAACACGATGCCCAATCTTTACACACAATATACGATCTGCAACATCAAGAATAAAATAATAAAATACACACTGAGAATAAATCTATGCGTTGAAATATTTACAGTTCTACACAAAAATACGTTAAAAACTGATGAACATATTTTATTATCGTAAATTCATTGCAATTACAACAGTTCAAGTAAATCAAGGTAAAGATAAATTTAAAATATAAAGACAAATTCTCAAACATTCTAAACATCAAAATGTTATCCCAATTAGGCTGGTTCGTCTGAAATAGATATAGTTGTTGTTACCCACCTCGAAGACCAGCCGTGGTGCTGATCCCCTCTATCTTCGTCATTTGGAGGGCTCATCCATGGCTCGCCGTCAGGTATCCAGCAGCTCTGCCGCCTCGCAGGGGTTAGAGATAGTCCCACAATAGACCAAATTTAGTAGATTCAAATTTTTTTGCACCATCATTCAAACAATTCAACATTCAGACTCAATCTTTCAATCACAATATTTAGAGGTAATTGCTCTGCGTATGGAATCACTCAGCTAATTAATTTTGATCAACTAATTATCTAATCTGTGACTTTATTAATTAATCTGTGATTTTAATACACAGCAACTCAATGGATTAGTGAATGAATGAATGAATGGATGAATGAATGAAAGAATGAATCAAGAAACCCGTCAAATCAACCATACATTTTAATTGATACGTTTCTTCTTTTGTCGCTTTATCAATCAATCAATCAATTTATTTATTTTTTATTTTTTATTATATTGCCCTGGGTTGTAAACGACCCTGGGCTAAAAAATATGATAAAATTGATTTTAATACGTTTAAAAGGAAGTATAGATAAATCAATCAATCGATCAGCAATCCACTTATTCATTCAATAAATAAATGCAGTATTGATTCAAACATTATTATTAGTAAATCAATAAAAGGACTAACTTTTCAATATCTATACAATCAAGTAAAGTTAATATCATACAATGGCTCTTACAAGGACGCAAAAGAATAGGCCAACCGAGAGCTGTACATTATTCGAAGAGCCGACTAAAGCTGTCACTGAGGAAGGCAATGGAAAACCACATCAGAAGCCATACTTTGTCTTGAACTTAGGCATCACTTTACGTGTAAAAAGAAAAGAAAAGTGTTTGTGAAGAGATCGACTTATTGGATTGATCAATGGTGTGTTCATTGATGAGCGAGAATGCAGGCTGTGAATGGATTTGTGCCTTGGACCTGCCATTTGGGAGAGAATAATAAATTTTAGTAAAAATCGCACTGCAAATAAATTTTTTATTCGGAATCTGCAGATAACTGCATAGTTTTTATGCCATGTATCTTCGAGATAATTTTGTTTCCGAGGTGGGTTTCCTTATCCTTCCTCAGTGACTGTGTTAGTCGGCTTTTACTACACATGTGCACCTTTCGGTTGGTCTATTCTCAAGTATGCCGGAACCAACACGGCTCCAACACCAATAATTGAAGACACGTCATCCTAGCTGTCCATAGTCAGTGCACCCAATTCAAAGGACCAAATTCCAATTCTACGATAAAAATTGTAACTCTGAAGTGTTCTCCAGCAAAAATCAGAAAAATAGAACTGAGTATCAAAGAAAAATAATTCAAAACAGATGCATGTGATAAACTCATAGAATATCAGAACCCAGGGGGTTTACAGATGCCGTGTCAGAGCAAGATAATTAGCGTCTGTGTCTCCGAGGCCTCTACTTATGAATTCGGTACAAACAGGGTGCAGAGAGCAAGTTTTAAGCTCACAGGACTACGTAGTGTAGTGTAAGCCCGGCTCTCTTGGAATAGTAATTAATTATAACAATGAATCTTTTCACATTAAATATTAAATAACGCAAATAGTGGTGTTCATTGATTTTTTGATTTTAAGATTGTCATAATCTTCAGTAAAAAAATATGTATGTTTAATTAGCAAACCCATTGTCATGAATTACGGTGGCAAATATCTAAGTATTACAATTTTGTCATGTTTTTAAATAATTACATAACTAATAATTATTTCTGAGCCACCAATTCTCTTTTTATCAATTATAAATGAATATAGTGTAATACACGTATACAGAAATACAACATATAAAATGCATTGTATAATGTATACTATTTAATATAAAAAATATATAGAACTGTTGTCTTGATATTCTGACGCAGAATATCTCCCCTTGTTAGAAATTTTGTCTAACCTGAATTAATTTTAATCTGATTAAACATGTACACGATAAACAGACTTTTTGAATCTAGTAAATCTCTCTCTTCAATTGTAAGCCAGGCAAAAATAAATATTTGTACCATGTATTAACATTAACTGCCAATAACCAATTCCAAAGACAGTTTACATACCAGAGCACAGAATTATTCTATTATTAAATTACCATTAATAGTAATAAAATCAAAGTGACAAACAGTTTCTAAAAGGCTAAAAAGAGGCTGAAGACAAATTTAACGACAGTTGAGAGGTTCCGTAAGTGACGGGTGAGCCCTGGAATTCGAACCAAAAGCCCATGGAAGCCAATCCCGATTCTTAACCAACTGCACCATTGGCTCACCTTCAATCAATTGTTTGTTTTAAGTTCTTTATTGGATCATTGTTAAAGAAATCCTCTGGGCTAAGAAAGTAAGTACCGTACTTAAGAGTGATTAGGCAGTAATGCATCCTAGTTGACCTACTAATGAGCTATTTTCATGAATTGAGAGCCTTATTTTCTGGAGGTATACCACTCGGTCACGTGGTTTGTTACATGCGCGCCCAATAGACAATCCGTCCACCGATTCAGTAGGTGACCAATGGGCAAGTAGCTAACATCGCAGTGATGACGTAGCAAATATCGCGGTTAATTCATGAAAATAGCTAATTATATTAAACTTATCATCACATGTGCAATAACGTCAAAGCTGATAACATAGACACGGAAACGTTAAATTAACTGAGTGTTAAATTATGATAATTATCGTTTTAACTTTATAAGTCGACAATATTGAAGCAGGCTAGAGAGAGAACAGTGGCTCGTTATTAACAGCAGAGGCTCCAGATCTGGGTGGGGCGCCTGATTGGTTAACACTGTCCATAGTCTCCGCCTCTTTCTGACGCTGAGACAAGAATTTCTCAAACTCTAGATCTGACACGTTCTGAGACGAGGCTGCTGCTGCAGGCGCGCCACCACTTGACTGATACAACAAAAATAGCGGGATTATAGACAAATATGAAGTTCCTGACAGCATCCTTGGATGAAGAAACGGACGTTAAAACCATTATTGTGATTATTATTATTATTATTAAATAAGTATCTCTATGATCAAATACACACTTTAAGTTTTTTTTAATGGTAGACTGCGCTGGCTCTGGAAAACTTAAGAACAGATCAACCGAAAGCTGCAAGTTTTTCATAAAAAACGACTAACGAAGTCACTGCGGAATTATATGGAGGCTCCAACCACAGCATAAAGAAATTATCGCCAAGAAAATATGTCATATAAACTATACAGCTATATGCTATGGACCTGCAGTTAAGCAGTACTTCAGAGAAAGAGAGAGATAAAGAGAGACAGCTAAATTGTGAAAGGCACAAGTTTCATGTGAATACATAAGGTTTGAGTGTGTTTAACGTAGGTTTAAACATAGGTTTCGCAAATATTATACTTAGATTTTCCATATTAACAAGGTGTTTTAGATGACATATTTAAGTTTGATGAAATGTCTGACAAAACACTGCATCTATCACATGGTTACAAATTAAATTTTCTGTGCTAGGTCTACTTATACCTGTAAATATTACAAATGCAAATACAACTGTCTGATTTAAGGGGTTTGGGGGAGGGAGGGAGGGGTGCATGGCCCACTCGATCTGAGATAAGATACACAAATTAGCACATGCCACATTTTGAACAATTTTAGATCCCTCGCACCCCAATGCCAACGTTCCCTCTAAGGTGCACGGCCGCGCGCGCCATTAAAAGATACTGTGCAGGAGTTTAAAATGCCGCGCAGAAGTTTTTGGTTGCAGTATTTAGCCTATGTGCAATAGTTTGCTGAACTTAAGGGGCCACTGAATCATAGAAATTATTAACCAATTTAAGGTTTCCTTTAGTTTTGCGTTTGTAGAGCCCAATCATAGCGTATTATCTCCACGGTGATAGGGTATGAAAACTTACATAATTCTTAAACGAAAGCCTTACATCGTTTTAATTACTGCACCGGTAATGAAAATATGCTGTAACAATATTACAAAGGTGTAGGTCTATAATACTTAAGGCCATGTCAGATGAACAAGTTTTCCAACTTTTCATGGGAAACTTTTTGCAAACAAGCTGGATCGAGTTCAGAGTGTCAGACGAGAAATGTTTCTGGGAAACTTTTCGATAATTAAAAACTTTTTGGCAATGTCAGACGAGAAACGTTCCAATATGGCATTTATTTCCTAGGTGACGGTATAATTACTTCGTGAAATTTTGTTTAATTATTTAATTAGTTATTTATAATTTATGCATTTAATGAAAATTGATTAATGCAATTAATAAATTATTTAAATTATTTAATTTCGACTTCCCTAATATCGTCGTCAGATGATGAAACGGATGTTAAACCCGTATTGTAATTAATTATATAGTACGCCTATTTACGGCAAATTTATCATAAGCCTTCAAAGATATCTCGCACAGACACGGATTACATTCAACTAATTGAATTAAATGAAACATTTTATCGTCTTGCCACATTCCATCGTTTTATTTTAATAATTAGAGGTCAGTTTCAATGAATATATAATTTTAATATACTTCCATTAGTCAAATTATTGCACTATTTACTTTTTATTTGTAAACAAATACTCCTGACCAATAGCAGTGCTCGATTGTCAAAAACTTGTCGACAACTTTTCCAAAAAATAAAACAGTGCTCTATTCTCAAACACTGGAGTTTTCGTGAAAAACTTTTCCACAACTTTTCTCAGAAAGTTTTCTTCACTGTCAGATGTACAACTTTTCGAAAAACTTTTTCATCATAGAAAATTTTTCCTGAAAAACTTGTCTGTCTGACATGGGCTTTATACATATACATGTATGTATACGCCGGATATATGACAATAAAACCGAGGTCGCATTATATTTTTATTTTCTACCCAACTATTGGTGTGTTTCCTTTGATATTTCGAATGCATCAACAGGACCCTATTGGTAATTTATATTGAAAATTGGAAGAGAATTGGATGCATAATCCCTGAGATGTTGCATTTTGTGCGTAGATCCTAGTAAGATTTGATTCTCAATATGGACAGAAGATATCAGAACCTTAAGTATTAATACCCACGCACAAAATGCAATATCTCAGTGATTATGCGTCCAATTATCTTTACATTTTCAATATAAATTGCAAATAAGCCCCTGTTGATGCATGCCGTATATCAAAGGAAACACAGTAATGCTGGAGTAGAAAATGAAAAAAGATATAGCGGCCACTGTTTTATTCTTCACGGCATAGTTATTAGTAAGTAGTTAAAATAATAGACGACCTCAGCTTTGCAAAAACCCTATCTTTGTGCATGCGTGCCTTGCTAGGCTCCGCATTAGGACCGCCCATGAAGCACCCCTGGCGTAGGACGTTTAACATTAAAACACAGGAAAATAGCTCTAATTTTCCATATTTCGATCAAATGCAGCGATTTCGTAAAATATGTATATAATATAAAGTATAGATACAGGTATTAAATACAAGATGTACAAATTCGTTTTAAAAATTTGATGTGAAAACTCATGAAAGACATGAATTAGTGACTTTATGTGTGTGATTACCATTGATTTCATTCAATGTTTGGGTGCAATGCTGATCACCACGGGCCTCTAGAATTTCAAAGGCTGATAAGGTCTATTCACCATCACAAAATTGTAAAAATGCATTGCGCACTCAGAAATAACGCTGCTCAAGTCTTCCATCCATTCCGCGCACACAGGAAAAAAATTAAAGGGAACGTTGCCCCTGCCTCCTCGATTTAGTTCCTTTACCCCACCCTTCAAATATTCAAGATCAGCAACTTTAAGCTTAAATGCATATGCACAAGCTCATGTCAAAATGACTCAATATAATCAATCAATTGTGATATTTGTCAGCCTAGACTCAACCATCCACTGTTCATAACTTAAAGCGTTTCTGAGACTTAGTTAAAAATGAGCTATCAAAATTCAAATTTAATTGATTGATTGACTGATGTGTGTGATTGTGTTTGGGAAATACCAACCGGATTCTCCAGCAGCCATTTCTGCATCTCCATGAAATCTGATTCCTTATCGTTCAGCTGCGCAGATAGTCAGCAAAAGCATTAAGTGTTACCTAAGTTATCATATATCAAGGGCTCTGCCAAATTGCATGTCATATTTATGTACAAAATCTTCAATCTCTCTCTTTAACGAGCACACCATTGACGAACCAAACATGAACAATTTTGTACATTGTATATCAATCACAAAACCAATGCTCTACCACGCCTATGATGTAGGCTTCAGTATGGGAAAATATAACTTCTTAGTTAAGATAGCTTCCCGTTGCATTCTTCAGTATCTGCGATAGTCAGCTCCTACGAAGTACGTAAGTCATCATACACTAATCAATGCGAAATTTAAAAATTATATATTCAATCATTTCATCATCTGAAGACGACATCAGGGATTTAGAGGAAAATCAGTGACACCAATTTATATGCTCAGAGTATTCACATATAAATAACTACTGAGAAATTATATTTAAATATAAAACAACAAATATTTTAAAAACTGTAATCATGTGGGCTGGACCAAATGTGGAATTATAGAAAAAGTTAATTAAATGAAAACAAATTAAATTAAAATTAGACATAAATCACCCACCGGTGGTAAGTGAGAGTCATGTGCTGTGCGTGAGTGAGCGAATGCATCAAAGTCATCTCCACCGACGGCAGCGCCGCCAGGCGCCCCCACCGCTGACCCATGTATACCCAGGTTAACAAAGTCTGCGCCGAGACGTGCCGTGGGCCCGGCGGTGGGTTGCTGTGGCTGCGGGCTGTCGTCAAGGTCTATGAGGTTAGCCACAGCGGGGGAGGTGGAGCCTTGAACTGTGGAGGGTGAGGCTACACTTCTAGGGGCGGGGGTAGGGTATGGAGTGTCCTACAATCAATCAATCAAATATTAATCTCGAGTAGCCAGGCCACAATTAATTCCGTTCATAATGAATCACTTTATTTAACCAATGGGCTGCATACACCAAGGGCAAATTTTTTTAATCATCAATTATTTAATCAATCAATTAATCAATAAATTAAAATCTCAATCAAGCGATTCGACTATTTATAAAACAAGAAACCAGTGTACATATAATTCCAGATTATAAGTTCATTCATAAAAAATTATATATTCAATCAATTCAAAACTAATCAATTTGAAAATGATTAAATCATAGTATTTCATTTCCCGAATAATTACTATAAATTTATTAGTATAACATGCTATTATGCTAATTTATAATCCTAATCCTCTACTATAACGAATCTGATAAGATATATGTTGACACCCTTTTATTAGAACATTAAAACCAATGAATTATCTATTTACCTAATGGGCAATTGCTAGTAAATACCCCATTCCATAAGAAGTAAATATAAAAGTTAAATCATACCTCACGGTGCTAAATGTAAAAAAGTTATATTAACCACACCTGTGTGGTGGTGTAAGGAGGGGGTGCGTAGGGGTTGAAGGCCCCCGTGGGCTGGGGCGGGGGGTACAGCTGTGGGTTATCTGAGGGGGGCTCTAGGCCCTCTCTACCCCCTCGCATTCTCTGAAACCGGTCATAGCGTATGAACACGTGGTTGAGTTCATCGTTCACTGTTAACAGTTCACCTGGAGTACATAAATATGAACACGTTTTTGAGTTCATTGTTCACTGTTAACAATTCACCTGAAGAACATAAATACATCAACACGTTGTTCAGTTCATCGTTCACTGTTAGCAGTTCACCTGAAGAACATAAATACATTAACAAGTTGTTGAGTTCATCGTTCACTGTTAGCAGTTCACCTGAAGCATACAAATATATATAATACAAACAGTGTTCTATGCAATAACACACAATTATATTTATTACTTTTTTATTATTTCTTCCTTTCTTATGCCTTGGGTGATTTTATCATTTATTATATTATCATTTATTATATATATTTATTCTATTGTCCTGGGTGGTAAACGACTCTGGGCTATAAATAAAATAAAAGAGATTTTGTTACAATAAATTTTTTATATTGTTTGGACCCATTTCTGAAATGTATGTTTGAAATGACAAATGTACACAAAGTTTCACCAATTTTGCTTTTATATAGTTTTTATAACAACTGCTTGGGGGCCATTTCCTTCCTCAGTAGCTGTGTTAGTCTGCTGTTACGAAACACGTGCAGTTATCGATTACCCAATAAGTCCGTCTCATCACAAAGGCTTTGCCTTTTTCACACATAAAATGATGCCTTTTTTCAAGGAAAATATAGATTTCTGAGGTAGTTTTCCATTGTCTTTCTCAGTATTTGCGTTAGTCGGCCCTAAAGAAACACGTGCAGTTATCGGTTGGACCTATTCTCAAATATCCCAGACCCAACACGGGAATAGCCCGGACCGGAATACTTCATCTATATCTATGGTTAATATCTACGTTGAAACTATACAAAAGTTATTTTATTGAACGTGTTAGATTTCATATTGTATGTAGGCCTATAATGTTTGGTCTAATCAATGTGCGCCTTCACATAACTATACCTACTTTTAGATGTTTAAATTGTTATTACTATTTAGGCTACCAAATGATAAATGGATTCATAGCGTGACTAACAAGTGCTGATTCCATTTCTCTTTTGGGCACTTGTGATTTGTAACTGTGTTTTCCACAAAAATCTCGATCACTTAGTTCCTTGCTTTGAACTACATGTACACCTTGCTTTGGAAAACCGAGACCACTAGATATTTTTGATTTTATGTTCACGTTACAGTGTAATGCGATGCTCTTTGCCATACGTCAACAGGGGCCTATTTGTAATTTGTCTCTCTCTCTCTCTTTCTCTCTCTCGCTTACTGTACTGCCCAATGGCAGGTCCATGTCATATAACGGTAGAGTTTGTACGCCATATTTTATAGGAGGAAATTTTGTTTTCTTTCCAGAACCAGTGACTGCGTTAGTCGGTTTCTACGAAAAAAGGTGCAGCTTTCGGTTGGTCTATTCTTATCTTTGCGCATAGTTGTGAAATATATATTTTATGTATTTCATTATTTTTGAAAAATAGATGTATTTTATGTATTTTATTATTTACAGAATAAAATACATTAAATGCATTGGTAATATTAAATAATAACAAAATCCAAATTTAAACCGACAAAAACCGGTTCTCAACCCACAACTTGAAAATCGCTCATGTAAAGAGTCTTACTACAACTGAATCTGACCATTAGCTAGGCCGAGCAGCCTAGCCTCGGCTAGCCTAGGCAGATATGTTTCAGGCGCACCTACATCAGATTCTTAGAGTCCTCTTTCCTTCAGCTTTAAGACAAGAAGTTGTATATTGCAGCTATCTTGTTCCTGTTCACCTTGTTTTTAAGCAATAGAAGTTCAAGGTTAATATTTTTGTATTACCCGAATCTACATCTACCTAATCTATATCTACCTGTGTATTCGAGGCATCACTGAACCAGTGGTTTGAAACGATATCACACTGGGCCTTTGATGATAGAATAACTCATAGAAGAGTCAACTTTAACCAATAAAATTTGCTACAAGAATTAAACGCAATGTGAATTCCCTAATGCTTTTGATATTTACCAGAAAATATCCGAGCTGATACAAGCACCGACTTCAGGCTTCAGCTCCATCATATTAGCTCAATCATGGATTAAGTGAGCGTAAAATATGCATATTCTGCTTCTTGACCTGTTGCCACGGTGGGAATTGAAGAATTGAAATATGGACCCGCCCGATAGTCAGTTGGGGGCGGGGTGGAGATGGAGTAGAAAATTTCAGAATTGACCTTGATCGTTATTTCACTTTGAAAAGCTTCATTACTACAGATCTCTCAAATCTATAGCTATTCAGTTGTCACTCAAGACTAATGAGTGAGAGGGAAAGAGCCATAGTTCATACATTGCCCATTACTGTTAATTTAGAAGTAAAGCAACCACCTGCCTTAAGCACCATCAGGTCTGATCTCATTCTTGCAGCACCTACGTCATCTGAGTGCTATATTGTCCGCGATGAAGGCAAACAGGATAAAAGGCGCCTCATGCAACCTCTGATCAATGCAAAATATAATCTTCTGTTACTGAATGTCTATAATACGAGGAATAGGTGCAGAAAGAGCATTTATATTGCTGTGAATCCATAGGTGAGCGAGAACACTGCAGAATTAGTGCATTAGGGAATTAGTGCAGGTGAGGGAATATAATTTATTATAAGGGCGGGTAACTGGATCACCGTATAATATTTGGATTTAAGTACACGACAAATCGACTATGCCTATTGCCTATATACATGTACTGCAATATGAACATCCATTTGTGGGATGATCAGCCGTCCATTCTGACTCACCTACAATGTAGGCCTATGTCTTGTCAATGGCGTTAGCCTAGGCCTCTGTCAAAATATATATGATTGCGTTTCGTGAAACTTCATCACGTATGTTTGAAATGTTTCCGTATTTTTTCGTAGGCCTATGTTATCTTTTCTTTTAAATACACGTATTTTACAGTATTTTATTTTTACCTTACCATATTTCACAACTATGCTTTGCCGGATCCAGCACGGCGTGTAATTTCTACTGATTTATACAGTGTTCTCCTGCTGAAGAGCTAAAAAAAACTTTTATAAACACGAAATGGTAAATGTTTTGTTTGTCATAATATATCACCAACCATGACGCGAATTCATTCTAAGTCTATAAGAATAATATTAGACAGTTCAGGTGCTAATCCATTTAAACTTTAAATGGACTAGGAATCTATAGATGAGTTACGTTTTTAATTAACAACAAACATTGTAATCCTATTGACTGGAAAAACATGAAAATATAGAGCACTCTTGCAGATGTGACCTATTATTATTGTGACTTATTGTTTTTGATTACGGTACTACAGTATATTAATTGATTATATGCCATTAAAACAATCAAATTATAACTTTCCGTTGTATGCTTCCGTTGCAGGCTACTCTACCACAAAGGATTTTGCCTTGACTGTTGGTCATACGGTCAACATTGGAGAAGTCATATGTATTGCTGGAGAAGACAATTCTCACACAGAAATCGGTGTAGTCCTCGAAAGAATAGTACGTAATGAAGATAATGCTTATACTGATGCAGCATTGATTGAACTTTATGACAATTCCGTAACGGATCTAAGACTTAGGCAACAGTTTCTTATTGATGATGTCTCGCATCGTTTTGAATCACTGAAAGTTGAATCACTGGAGGAAGGGAGAGTTATTTTACGAGCATTTGATAATGATAACACAAAGGGATTCGTCTCGAATGTTTCTCTCAATATTCTGGAAGGTCCCGGTGCTCCGATGTTAAGGTGCGCTCAGGTGATGCGCTACAGTGTAAATGGAGATCATAAGCATCCTATCCACTGCAAGGGTCAAAGCGGACTTCTGGGAACTTCCGAACCCGCTCCAGGATCTGGAAATATAGTAAAGCCGTTGGTGATGCTGATTGGATTATATCCAGTATATAACAGTCGAGGTGAACGCATATGCCAGTCTTCGGTTGGAGTGGATCTGCGTAGAGTTCTGGAACACCTAGCTCGTTCTGCGAGAGTTGAGGAGGCCCTTGCAATCAATGCTGTAAATACTTAGAATGAAATCACATTTCAATTCAGTAGTTATTTATTCAGGGATTGAAAAGATGAATTTTTTATTTTAATTTTATTCTGATCCAGATTACATAACACCCAAAGTAGGGCTAATGTTTATTCTCTTAGGAAGTGAAGCAGTCTTATAGGTTACATAAAGGCCGATGTGAATACTGACGAGGCCAATGCTCTTACTGAATAAATTAAGCAAACATCGCGACCAACTAATACCGTAGCCAGCTGACTAATCTCAACTCTGAAACAAACACGTTTGATCATTTGGCAAGAAAGTAACCAAAAAGAGAAATAACAGCAACCTTAAAGTCTAATATTAATGCTGAATTAGTCAACTGCACTAAAGTTTCATTGTCCACTGATAATTAGCATTCTATAATCCGAGAGCTCGCCCGCAACTGATGCACATGTAGATGTAGTCCGTAAGACCGAAAAAACAAGTGTTAACTTCGGCTTTAGCCTGCAGCCTGTAGTTCGTTGAGCCGATTTGTAGCCAACAAAATAATTTACCCTTTGCTCCTATTTAAGATATCTCAATTATACAATGTATAAATAAAGCCAATAGCTTTCCGAGCGAGAAAACATTATTAAAAATTACGACCTAAAATGATGGCTCTATTGAAGGAAAATAAGGGCTTCTGACTGATTTCTTATTTCCATCCTGAGTGCCTGCTTTATTCTACTTGTACGAAACACAGTCAATCTTTGGTTGTTCTATGCTCGAGTGTCCCGGTTCCAGCATGTGTAAAGACTAGAATCTGATAAGACTTCTAAAGGCTTGTAAAGATAAGACTAGATAAGACTTCTAAAGATAAGACTAGATAATACTTCTACAGACTTCTAAAGACTTCTAAACATTAAGATATTCTCAACAACAATCCTATATCTGTCTGTATCTGTAGAGACTGCAGTGCAATGTGTTAGGTCAGTCGCTTGTGGTTTAAAGTTGACCATGTTATTGCAATTGGTAGGCAGCCCAGTAGACAGGTTACTTCAGCGGGGGGGGGGGGCAAGAAATGATGAGGGGGGGGGGGGGCATCGAGAGTGCGTTAGGACGGTTTAAATAGGGGTAACCCCCTTATTTTTAAAAAGTGTTTTCAATCCCATTTCGCGGTATTTGCTTTAGTTTGCCTAAAAGAGTTTTTATTGAAGTTTTTTTAAAAGAGAATTATTGTACACAGAATAGGCTATAGTTGTTGAGTAGACCTAATTCGCCTAGCTTATTGTTGCGATTCGAAATAGTTAATATGCGAGAAATACGCGAATGCGCAAAGTGCGAATGCGCGAAGTGCGTAAGATGAGGGTGCGTAGCGACTGAAGAAATCCAACTAGGGGTCTGGGGGAGCGTCGTAAGCTCCCCCAGCGGGGTCCGAGGCGGAACCCCGTCGCCAACGGTTTTTCATAATACCAACATGAAAATTTGGTGGTATGAAAAGTTTAATAATATTTTGTAATTTCTGCCCAGCACTCAAGCACTCAAGCACTCAAGCACTCAAGCACTCAAGCACTCAAGCACTCAAGCACTCAAGCAATCAAGCACTCAAGCAGCGTTCTATTGAAATGTGGCTTTAACCTAGTTGTTACATCCTATAGTACATCACATACTGTATAACTTATATAACTTTTTAAAATAATAATAATTAATTAATAATACTTTAATGTCATAATTTTCAATGTTTGAACTGGTCAGTGCAAGAAAAAAGTTTAAAAAAAATTCAAAATGGATGTGTATTAGGGAAAATATTCAAAATCTGAAAACTTTGCTACATATTCCTAGTTTTTTCTATCTTTCCGGAAGTTGAAGCAAATGACAATGTCTGTTGTACATATCGCTTCTTTTAGGACTTTGAAAGAATCAGGGGGGGGGGGAAGAAAGAAGCTTGGGGTTCAACCCCCCATCCCCCATAAATCGGACCCTGCTTTAAGTTTATTGCTTGATTGTTATGGTAGCAGCAACAATGTAAAACTATAGCCCGTACTATATAAACAGATTACATGTTTTAATAGTAGTTGCAGTTATTGACGGATTTTTAAGTAATCAATAGGCTATACAATACATGTCCACCGTGTTTACAAACTACCGAGAACACTATAGGCCTATGTGTATTAACATCTACCAAAGTAATAGTGCGTTGCCTTTAGGCCTACGCCGCCTACCTTTTGAAATTCATCATAGGCCTAGGCCTAGGGACCATTTGTAATATATATTGAAAATATCAAGAGAATTGGATAAATAGGTCTAATCACTGAGACATTGCATTTTAGGAATGGCTTCTAGTAAGGTATTGATTCCCAATATGGACAGAACAGTAGGCCTATAATAATTATGAAATGCCGTATGGGTTAGCGACATCAGCAGGCATCGTTCTGATTTGCACTCCATTCCATAATTTTTACAATTACCAGAGTTAATTTATCTTTCTTTTCTACAATCTTTGCCTATGTTAGGGTTAGGGTTCGTCCCGTTAACGAATTTAAGAAGCCTATACACGCCCAGCAGATGCCTATGCACTCACATTAGAATGCAAGGAGAAAATTAATAGACTAAGACTTAAACATTATACACTAACACATCACACCCACCATCTCTAATATCCTAAATAAAATGTATAGACGTAAGCAAGAATCAAACCTAGGTCTATAGATTCGCAGTCATACTTTTTTTGGTCACAATAACTATGAATAAGTTGAATATTGCATTAGTGAACTTTTAGTCACCTCTTTAATTAAGTTTCTGTGTTGTTTGCATGCAGTGACGTTGTAGTTTTCATTCTTAACAAAACTGCTGTAGTAAATAAAATAAATAAAGAAATGAAAAAATACAATATAGGCCTACCTCTACATATTTTAGAGGAACTATAATTATACAGCAATATTATATATATTTTCCTTGAACAAATGCATCATTTAGGCGTGAAGAAGGCACAGCCTTCGTGATCAGACCGACTTATCGGGTTGGTCGATGATATGCTCATTAAAGAGCGAGATAATTGATTATGTGTATGAATTATTATTGCCTTGGGTCTGCCACGTAGCAGAGCACTGGACAGATAAACAGATATACAGAAACTTGATTCCTTAACTTCTAATATCCGTAGCCTACAGGGTTTAAACTGTTTGAATCAATGAGTATTACTGAACCAATTGAACAATTACAATGTAGTTGAGACTTCTGGGTCGTGTTTCATAATTATGTTCTCAGTTTTTCCATATATGTCCACACATGACACACAGAACTAGCATGTGCATGCATGGTGCTAGACCCTGTCTTAGTTTCTGTAGTCTTCTATTATTTTATGCCACTCCATAATTACTATTTCCTTTACTATTGTGTATTTTCCTTTTTACATTGCGCAGATAACGATAGTCATTCAGCTGTATTCATTTAAATCAGTTAGCTTTAAATTGTTTTCATGTGCAAAATTGTTGAATGCCGGGAAAACCTCTACCCACATTGGCAATTGAAATCACCACCAACAATAGGCTGGACAGCATCACAGTCAGAATATAAGGCAGTTATAGGAGAACATACTTCAACGTAATCATCTAAACAATCACCATTACCGTAATCAGTGGGCATGTAAACACACAAAACTAAAGTTGGTCCTAACTTTGTGTTTAATATAAGAGCTGTCAAT
>JAQFZF010000741.1:0-16161 GCA_034695365.1 Enchytraeus norvegicus | reverse complement strand
CTCAGTTTTAACATGTAAATCAGTACTGCACTAGAGCGCTCTGCAGGATTTCTGAGAATTCTCACAGCCAAGGCTGGGTCTGACGTCATTTGAATATTCCCTATATAATTTTAGAAAATTTAAATTAGCAAAATAGAATATAAAAATAAAAAGATAAAATAATAATAAAGCGAAGTATTAAATTTAAAAAATTAATTTGTCAAATAATAAACTTTGCACAACTTTATTATTTACAAAATATAATAATAACAAAATGCACAAATATACAATTTGAAGTATGCATAAATAAATAGACCTACATAAATTGAAAAGAATACCGATAAATCTAAATAAGATTACCTTTTTCAATGAAATTTTCAAAAGTTCAAAATCTCTTTAAAAATCTTGTTCTCCAAAAAATGTAAACACAGACCAGTAGAATCTTTAGAAATATCCAGATTACAACTTTCAAATAAATTAGCAAGGATAACTATTTCGTTGAGAATCTGACAGCATGTACAGATTTGTTGTCTTTAACATAACTATTAGCACTTCTAGCGAACTATAGTAAGTTAATAGATTAATATAAATTTGGGTTAGAAACTGCGGTATGTTTGAGACCTTCTTACTTCGGAATATCATCCGATCATTCAATCACTCATGTTCAATCAAAATGTTCAATCATTCCATGAACATTTTATATAACTTTTTTGTTCTTTTTGATATTCATCAATGATCTTGATGAAGACTTGGTAAATCTAATTTTTAAATTTGCTGATGATACTAAGTTGTTCTGTAAAGTTGGCAGTGCTGAACTATTAGAGGAGCATGCATAGCGACTTAAAACTATTGAGTGAATTGTCAAAAACTTGGGGATTGGAGTTTAATGTTGATAGATGTAAGGTTATTCATTTTTGGAGGGACAATCCTAATTCTGTGTATGCTATAAATGACAAAACAGTTAAAGTTGTGACTGAAAAAAAGATTTAGGCGTAAACCAGGACCTCAAAGTTGCTAATCATTGTGCTGTGGCTGTTAAAGCATCAAACAGAACTTTGGGTTTAATCAAAAGAACCTTTTCTAGTAGAAGTAAAGATATAATCGTTGCATTGTACAAATCATGAATTCGTCCTCATATTGAGTATCTCAAGTCTGTATGGAAGCCACAGTATATGAAAGACATTGATCTTTTGGAGGGGGCACAAAGAATTAAGAGCTCAGAAAGCGATAGATGGTTTCAATACCTTAAGCTATGAGGATAGAGTAAAAGTAGTCCATCTAACAACCCAGGAAACCAAACGAATTTGAGGTGATCTTATTGAGGTTTATAAAATAATGAATGGGCTAACAGATTTAATTCCTGAAGATTTCTTTACATTCTCTACTAGTGGTTTAAGAGGTCATAAGCACAAGTTGTTTAAGCCTAGAGTTGGAACGGACACTGGCAAGTACTCTTTTTCTTTCAGGGTTGTTGAATTGTGGAATTCTTTACCTGATGATGTTGTAAATGCGGTGTCAATGAATAGTTTTAAGAATAAGATTGATGTTGTTATTAAGTTTGTTTGGGATTAAAATGAGATTTTAGCTTTCTTCCCTATTTCTGCTACCTTTATATATAGTCATGTTGGAGCTGGAGATACAGCTGGTAGCAGTTCTGGTAAATTCTGGCAAAACTTCATCTATCTATATATCCAGTGCTCTGTCAAGTGGCAGGTCCAAGGCAAAAATTCATACACACAATCAACTATCTCGCTCCTTTGTGAACACGCCATCGACACACTCAGTAAGTCCATCTCATCACAAAGACTTTCCCTTTTGCAAACCTAAAATGATTTTCCTTTGTTCAAGGAAAATATAGGATTCTGAGGTGGTTTTCCATTGCCTTCCTCAGTATCTGTGTTAGTCGGCTTTTACGAAACACGTGCAGTTATCGGTTGGACTATTCTCAAATATCCCGGACCCAACACGGGAAGGATCTGTATACATATTATATTATATCATCGTATATATACTACGAGTATTATATAGGCTACATTTAGTTCGCGTGTTGCACCTTGGTCGCTCGAGGATAGACCAATCCAGAGCTGAATGTTTTGTAGAAATTGACTAACGCTGTCATCGAGGAAGGCAACGGGAAACCACCTCATCCCTGATTTCTCTTGAACAAAAGCATCATTTTAGATTTGGTGAAGGCAAGGCCTTGTAATTAGGGGCCGACTTGTTGATTTGATCGATGAGGCTCGAACCAGTCGTCAACCGCGAGGATAGTGAAATAAGTAAATAAATGCAATATATAGATGAATTTATCAGCGTGTTATAGAATTTATATAAGTATAGAGAAGATTCTGTATTCGGGATGCATTTGCACAGTTTTAAAGCTTTTCACCCCATAACATTCACTGCGGAGTCGGTCTGGGCATGGGACACACAATGGCGGAGTTGAGTTGACGCCCCCTCCCTTCCCCCACCCCCACCGCCTTCACCTCCTTTCCCCTTCCCCTCCAAAAAAACCTGCCCTCCTTCCCCCCCCAAACCCCTTCCCCTCCCTCCCCACCCACCCCCAAACCCTCACCCCCATCCTTTTTGAAGACCGGTGTGTGTGTATCTGTTTGGAGCCTGTCTGTCTGGCTGGACTATCAGTTATTTCTTGCATTTTATTTCAATTCTCAGTATTTCTTAACCCGGGCAATGCCGGGCGCCCTAGCGAGTATTGACATACAAGGGCCTCGTTATGATAAATATATGTTTCAATGCTCTGTTAACGTTTAGTTCAAAATCTGATGTCGATGTAAGGGAATTACTGGTTCGATGATAACTGTACTATGCATAACTAAATTATAGTGACCCTTACTCCATGGACCTGGTTTACTCCATGGACCTGGTTTAGAGTTGAAGCTGTTTCGGAGTGCGCTCAGCATACTGGTGACAGTTGTCATTAATATATTTTGTCCAGATATGGCCTTCGGAGGAGGAACCGCACGTTAAATCCTCATTATACTATATTGTATCTAGCAGAGTAAGTACCGACCCATTTTCGATCCCATACGTCATACCTGTACCCGATACGCCAAACCTGTATTATATATCTTCACAATTTTCTTATCAGGCACTACCCCACTGCGTTCTGAAAAATAGAAAATAGAATCCACAGACAACATTGGACTGCACGGGCTCGTTAAAGCGACCAAATCAGACAAGCAGGGCCAGGTATGGATTGATAGCCATGCATAATGGACCAATTAGTCATTCAAATTCTAGTCTATCAGAGGTCTAGGCTGCCACATCGGTTGTGGCGCTTTACTCCATGGCTACTTAGGTCTCCATTGTCCATTATATGGGTCTTAAGCAAGCATCTGATGCTTCCTGACCCATTAGATGTTATGTTATGTTATGCGGCCATTATTTCCGTTTAGCTTATCAATTAATTAATCCATCAGTCCTCTTGGACCTTTTTTCTGATAATACGCTTCCCACAGATATTGGTCATGACCAGCAACTGATATGATGTTGCAATCAAGTACTCCTCAAAGTGATCAAGCTCTTCTTTGAATTTCATTGAGTGTAGTACGGTACTTTGCGATAAATTGCATTCTTGAGCTATTGATTACCGACGATAATAATTATAGGCCTATGCATGCATGCTTCTTGCATACTACAAGAACCCAGGTACAGCTTTTGTGGATGCATATTCCTATAATTTTCATGCACGACGCACGTGTGTCAGTCCAATGGATCTGCCAATGCGTTAGACTAGAATGTAGAAACGAGCACAAATCACTCAGTTGGTGCCTTGTTTATCTATGTTGTGAAGTGATAAACTTTAGGCGGCGTGTGAGATGAGATATTTGGGCCGTGTTTGGTGCAGGCGGGTCTGGAACACTGTGTATGAGATATGAACGTAATCAATACTCATATCAGCGCTCGTGACTCACACATGGGATAAATACGTGACGGCTTGTAACTGCTGCACACTGTAGGATATTGTCTAAGCCTACTCTAATCATTAATATTATTTAGGCCTACTCTAATCATTGGCAACAATCGTGTTGTGTCAGTCAGAGTGTGGCTTACAAAGCATCAGAGAAGCCATATCTCTCGATCTAGTCGCATAGAGCAGATTGGTTCTCGATTGGTCAAAGTCTAATAGTCCAATTTTTGGGCCCTTCTTCGATTGTTTTACAAACGCCTTCCCGCTCACGTGCGACCGAGTTTGCTCAATTTGAGACTTTAATTTGGCTATGGAGCTTTCTATTTATCTCAGCTTCAGAAGTTGTTGTACAATACATGTAGGCCTACATGTATAGATTGCTTATTATTATTAAGCACTTTGTGTTATCTTGCACTGTGCGTTGTTTGGTTTGTCGTTTATCATGCGTGTTTGTATGTTGGTTATATGTCATCTGGCGTAATAAATGTTAATATATAAGCAATCACAATGATTAGATTCCAGCCTTCCAATTATAATTGAATTTAGATAATTTATACAAAATGTCAATGTTCATTAGATCACATGTGACATACTCTCTCTTTGTTAGGCCTACTTTGTTTCTCTTCGGTCTATGCATTGTAAAATGTGTTCTTGTGGTATAGAATTGTTTGTAGTTGCATAATCTGCTTGAGACGTACCTGACAATGCCTTCGGGTGAAAAACAGGATGTCAAATCCTCATTGTATTGTGGGACCCTATTGTATTTTTTAAATTTTCGCGGTTGACTTGATTACAGTCGTTAGTCACCAGCTGGGTGTGTGACGAAACTTTATCATGGAATGTGGAAACATAAGTCAAACTCTCAACTAGAATATTTTTCCCCCCACAAGTTTAGTTCCCCCAAGGTTGCTCCAATCTGTTATGTTATCATTCCACGTCATACCTTGTCTACTTCGACTGAGTATCTGCCGCTGGAGCCGTATGATGTGGCAATCATATTGAAGCTTCCTGGTTTTTACAGTTCCTAGTAGTTCATAAATGACGTTTAATCTCTCACACACCCCGTCATTTAATACTTTTCAGTCCATTGTATCCACACTATATTTAATTATAATACCCTTTTTACGCAATTCTTGTAAAATACGGCGAGTTTCCACCAGCATGTCACGCCGAAAATAATTATTTACTTGAAAGGCGAACTATGACTTATGAGGTGGTTGCCCTTGCCTTCCGCAGTAATAATAATAAGAGCGTGTGCTATTGATCTCGCCAGATGGTGAGACAGCCGGGATTCGTTTCCAAATTAGCTAGCTAGCGCAGTCGTTAGAGCGTGTCTTCGCAAATGGACACCGACTGCGTGCTATTACAGCAATGGAGAGTAATGTAGCTTGCCAAAGCTTACAACTCGTAGTTTTCACTGGGCTTTGAACCCTCGACCTCATGATTTAGAGGCCGCAGTGCTGCCATTAGACCACGGAGGCCTTCCGCAGTAATAGGGTAGAAGTGTTTCTGAAAGTCTGTAGTTTTCAACTGAATCATTTTAAAATTCTCGTCTAACAAACGGTAACGAAAATTGATACCCAAACAAACTTCGAGAGGCGAGTTACTGTAACAAGCGGCGCCATCACGTGAATAAAAATAACTAGACTGCTTTCATACACCAGATGTCTGCATGTTCATCTTGTACTTCTTAAAAGGTTGGAATTTTGAAACGCTATCTGTGCCTTGGACCTGCCCTTAGGAAGAACCACAGAGAGAGAGAGAGAGAGAGAGAGAGAGAGAGAGAGAGAGAGAGAGGGAGAGAGAGGGAGAGAGAGGGAGAGAGAGAGAGATGGCGGCTTCTGCGAAATACGTGCAGCTTTCGGTTGATCTATTCTTTTGTTTGCCGGACAGAGAATGAGGTTTGATTAGGATAATATAATTGTATAGTATCCCTGAATGTGGGTCCGGAAAAATAGAAAATTGAACCCATCAATAACTGCATGTGTTCGTATAGGAGACTAAAGCAGATATCATATTTATGTTAGTGGAGAAATTTGATTGTTACGCATGCGCCAACTGATTTCTGTGTTATAGATCAATTGGCCATTCAGTTGCCACACCGGTTGTGGCTTTAGGCTTCAAGGCTACTTGACTCTCTATGGTCCATTTAGAGGCACTGTGGCATTTTACGTTGAGCGGCGCTTTACGAATATAATTATTGATTGATTGATTTTATACCTTGGTATAAATTGCCCTGTCGGCTAAAAAAACGATTTATTAAGTACGGAATGAATAGTGGCCCAGCTACTCGACATCTACTTTGATTTACGTGTATCAAACGCATGCATAGTGAATCTTTGCAGATCGATTTGGAGCCTCTGCCAACGGAATGAGGGCACCCGCTGATCCAGGATTTATTAGTTGGTTGATCTATTGATTGATATAATGATTTTTTTTGATTCTTTTACCATGGGTGTAAACAGCCCTGTGGGTTTTATAAAAACGATTCATGAAGAAAGAATGAATCGTGACCCGGCTACTCGAGATCGACTAGATTGAAAGTGCCGCGGAAGCAAACCACATTAAACATCTGCAGAGCTATAATTGAGAATGGTTGATTGATGGATTGATGATCTTGGAGAATAAAAATAGAAAATCGCTGCATTGTTTTGTTACGATTTTTAAATTCAATTGATCTAACGACATCATTAGTTGCCTCATCTAACACATGCATACGGCGGTACTCGGTACCAGGTTTATCTGAAAGGGGTGCAGGGGGTCAACGGGGAGGATCTTAACAATAGGATAATCTCAGAAATTCTGCAATTATAAAGCAAATTAGCTGTTAGGTTAAGTATAAGATAATTTATCTATAATGTTTATTATTTTTTTAGGCTTAGATACCCTGTTTATAAAAAGAATTCATAACTCACGGGGAGATATTTTAATGAAAGAATAATGTCTAAGAGTCCAAAACCAACATCTTCTGCAGCCTGTCAGAGAAAAAGTAGTTCTGCTAAAGCAGCTGAAGCAGGAGACAGTCATCGTAATGCAACCAAAACCAAAATTTCATGCAAGGGTAGAAACAAAGTTGAATGCAGCGATGTCACAGTAGCGTCAGTATCAAAGAGTGTATCACGTGAAGTTCATTTGCAATCAACTAAGAAGCTGGATGAGGCATCCCACTGTCTAGATTCGAAAGAGTTATCGAACACAGCCACTGGATTTTCTGCTTGGAACGGCGAATCAGAAGATAGTTTTAATGCCAGGGAATCATCGTCAAATACAAAATCAACTCAAAATGGAACTGAAACAAAACAAACGTCTAGAACCCATCACAAGCCAACATGCACATTGGAGAAAATCAAATCTGAAAGCTGTAAATCGCTAGCAACAAAATCATTCCAAAAATTCAAAAGTAATCAACAAAAAATGCAGAAGTCCTCTAAGCTCAAATCTGATAATTCTGATGCTGTTTGTCCTGTTACTACTGAAGATTCGAATAGCCCTATGTCTACCTCTTCTGTCTATGATGGAAGCACAACTAAATCTAAAGTCAGGTCCAATCAATCATCTTCAAATCGTACGAATGACGCGTTTATGACGACCAGCTCTACTCCAAAAACCTCAAAACCCCGTCGTGTGACTTCTGCTAGAAATAGTGCGAGTTTTTCTAGACAAGACAATGAAATGATTCCAGATAAGTTTGATCAGAAGAAAAGGCCTGCATCTGCATGTTTCTCAAATTCAAAGCTACCTTCAGTATCTAGTAGAAAACCAGATTACGTATTGAAGACTCTTGAATCGGACCGTCAAAAGCAATCACATATTGAGACAGATCGTCAAATGCAATCAAATCACGAGGATATTATCCGGATAGATACATTCAGACATCTACCGGAGAAGACGAATAGTGATGAAACTGCAATAGAAGAACAGAATGTGGATGGGGGAAATCTTTCATCATCCAATTGTTTAACAAGCACATCAACAGTGGAAGCAGATCAAGTGCTCGCAGTATTTATTGCTGTTGAACCAGAAAACCATTTACAAAATCTGACAGTAGAATCTAACTTTGAATCAAATCATAATAATAGCGATAATGATGTTCTTAGGTTAACAGATAGAGATTGTCAAGTTGTAAAACTGCCTTCAACATGCGACGATCTATATTATAGAAGTGATTCGAAAGTAGGAGAGGATAAAATTACGTTCAGAGAGAATTTTATTGTGAACTGTAGTGCTGTAACTCTTAACAATATTATTATACTTGAAAACCATAATATTCACCGGAAAGGCACTGCAGTTGTTAACAACGAAACTGAAGAAAGTTGCCTTGAGTCAATTGTTAGTAAGTGTCAGACGTTAACATCAAACGCAGAAGAAAATAAAGTAACGGATACACATGTAAGTACTTTGAGTCAAAATATTCTGGAAGGTCAAATTGAAGAAAGCGAGAAAGAGCAACAGAATAATAGAGCATTACTTAACAACGCTGACCTCGTGCAAGGTTTCCAGTCTGCAATAATAGCAGAACGATGCATCATGCAACCGGGTGAGTCAATGGAAAGTCTGGAGGAAATAAATGCTGAAAAAACATGTTTCAACAGTGATAGAACTCAGTTGGACAAACTTTTATCGACTAATGAAACTTCACATTGCTCAGATATGTTGTGTTTAGATAATAAAGCACTTAATACGTCGCTCACTTACATGTCTGACCCGAAAAGTGAATTAAATGATAAGCCTACAGGTGAAAAGACTCAATCGCTCAAAGAAATATCGGGATCAGACATACAAGTAATCGAAGCCAATTTTGTACAAAATTATTTTCAAAAAAGGGATTCTATTTTAGGCGATAGTTACGAGAAAGAACTACTCTTTTTTGATTTGAATGAAGGAATGCAAGATGAAAAGTCGAAAAGTTTGTCTGGTAGGCTTGATTCTCTGCTAGCGGAGGATTCATATTCAGAAATCAACATACGGAACAACGTACAATGTTTTCAAAATAACTCGACACACGATACATACCAGTATCCCACAGGATTGATGAAAATAGGATCAACATCAATTCTAGATAACGATATTGAAGGTAATAAAGGTGAACAGATGGAGTCGATAGACGAAGTAATCGAAAGATATTTACCGGTCAATAAAAGAAGACAATCAGCTTATCAGAGGGTCAGGCCTGAAATTGTTAAGTTCAATTCTGATTGGGATATTAACAATTTCGACCCTAAGATAAAATTAGAGAAGAGTAATAAAATTACATTGCCTTGGGTAAATACTCGTTTGAATAAATCAGATGATACCCGGGAATCCGATTACAGCGATTCTTGCGGTTTATTAATGAACGATAACAGTGATTCCATACCATTCGTAGATGAGAATAAATGTAAACAGGTAAAATGTAAACATGTCTGCAATGTTATTAGTGATTCCATAAATACTGGATCTAACCATGCTAGCAGCCTACTGACCAGCAGATCAGATGATTTAGGTGATGATTATACAAACAGTGACTGCATTACAATCAATGCAGCCACAGAGGTTGATTCATACAGCTGCTCTAACGTTATGTATTACGATAATTACAATACATCCAGCACAGGCACTCAACCACAGCCCAGTCCATATAACTTCATTCCAGCTCCTCCAGGCATTGGTAACTTGTGTGAATTGAACCTGGAGGTCAAACTTGAGCTAATCAACTCCAGCCAGTCGTGCAATGACGTTAACTTTTCGTTAGATGAAGCTAAAACTTCCCACGTAGGTTTACATAAACGAAACAAAGCCGTTAGGAGTGTTATAGATGAAGTCCAGACACTATGGGTCAGTGAGAGATGTACGCTAGAACAGCGCAAGTCCGGTGAGGCGAGTAATGGATGGGATACGTGCGGATACACTGCATCACCTGCCGCTCTGCTTAACTCTACCAGGCATAATGTTGCTGCTGAAAAGTACATTAGCAGCTGTGTAGCTGATTCGTTATCCACGTGTGAAAGTATTACTGCTAATTTTTGCTCTACGAAGTCATCTGCATCCAATAACCAGAATCTTGTTTCGTCTCTGCCAGAGCAAACATATGATAGTAAAATTGTAGAGAAAGAATCTGATGTAAATAGGCCTTTTGATAATGAACACACGGTTTCAGAAAATTGTAAATCATTCAATAGTCAATCTGGAACGAATATCAATGATTCTAGAAATAATGATTTAAACACAAATTGTTTAGCCATACAAAGCGATGATGGCAGCAAATCTGCCGAAAATGTTTCGAATTATGATTTTTTCGCTCCACATTCTCTGATTAATTTAATTGCGAGCAGAACCTTGCATGATTCAACATCTGGATATATAAATAACCCACTTATTTATCATACGGAAGCTGCTAGCCATATGTCGAATTTGGATCAAACAGACGAGTTTTGTACTGAAGACGAAGGATATAAAATACATTTACTAGAGCCTGTTGAATCATTATATAAAGCAGCAGCACTTCATGACGTCAAGCAGCTACACCCAGCTGCTGCAGCTGCTGCGGTGGAGTCTGAGACCTGCCAGGAGCTGCAGCTGGAAGTAATTACCGGTACCGCAGGCGGTGAGCGAGTTAAACAGCTCAACTCCGCTAGGGAGCGGTATGAAGCAACAAACGAAAGTTTTTCTTCCATTCACCTGGAAAACAAAGCGACTGGTTGTAGAGATAATAGCGCACTATCCGGCACAGATATCACTCGGGATTTTCTCTCGTCAAATACAACTCGTGTTGTTTTTGCTGTTACTGATAACTTAGCAGTTGTAGCTGACGCCATTGCTGCGCGCTGCTGCACAGAGTTTAACTCTCTTTCAAGACACGAGTTGGACGATAACGTATCTGAACGAGGCTTGAGCGAGAGGGAGCCGGAGGTGTTGATTGAACCCGTACCCAACGGCTCCGGGATAGAGTCCGTACCGATCAACAGAGGAGAGGAATCGACTACTGCGCCTAGACCGCCTCTAAACCTAAACAACGTTGAGACGATTTCTAGTGATTATACAATTAGAGCTGAACAACCTCTGGATAGCGATATCTCAGTATTGTGTGAAGATAAATCAGCTTCACCGTCACGTATATCATGTGATTTAGTTTTAACTAATTCAAAAAGTTATGAAGACGAGCGTATATTTATAGGCGAATACGATGGATTTACTCAGACAACTAACGGTATTAAATTTGAAACTGACGTCTCAACGGACTGCAATATAGAATGTAATGAAAATTGTCTGCAGAAAAGTAAACAACTTTCTGAATCGTTCAGTCAAAATATTGTGACTTACCAAAACGTAACAGAATATTTAGACAAATGTAGAGGCACACCTGATGATGCACTAATCGACTGTTTTGATTTTAGAAATCTAGTTGTGTCAGAGAAAATTGAATCAGACAAGGTTAGCAACCGTTGTAACAGCATGAGTCAGAAGGAGCCGGTGAAACGGACTAGTAAATCCGGGAGTAGAGATAGTAGTAAGCTAGCTTCCAAAGCGGAAGGAGAAGATTTAGACGATGGCAAGAATAAATTCATTAGAATGTGCCAGAATCTTAAATCTTCTAAGCCCTCTAAATCACGTCACAAAGGAAGCAACAGCAGCTGTACCACAAAGGGCAGCAACTCTAACAAACATCCTAGTCCAGAATCAAATCTAAGCAATTCCTCGGATAGGCCTATAAGTATAGAAAAATCTTCGATTATGGATAATCTGCCTCAAACCTCTAAACCTGAATGTGATGATTCCAAAACCAAGTTGGATTCCTCTCCTCTGAACTCGGATTCTGATTCCTATGATGACGATGATGATGATGATGAAAGCATCAGTCATCAGATAGCAAAGATCTCAGAGCGCATGCGCAGTGAAGGTCACGCCAATATCTCTCTCATTCGTTACATGGAAAACTCGGAAAGACGAAAGCGCGGAGGATCGCATTCCGGTAAGATATTTCTTTATTTATTAGTTATATTTATTAAATCGATTTCATTTATTAAGACTGTTGAAAGCCGAAGCAAAGTTGCTTAACATCGGATTCATATATAGAAGGCATCATAAGTCACGAGACGAGTCAAATTCTTCGAACACTTTCTCTCTGGAATGATATCGAGTCGCATTAACTGATATTCAAGTTCCTAAACGGTAGGCCTATAGTTATATATCTGCACAGTTATCCAATACTCTCACTAACAAGAACAACAAGTTAGCATATTTTATTATTATTGGTGTATTCTCACACATGACAGTACAAGCCAGTTTCCCTTCTCAGTTGCTGTTTTGTGTTCTGTTATTTGTTTGCTACTCCATGATTAATCGTACCTATGCCTCTTGAGAGCGCGCACTACAAACTTATCAGACACCCTGGGGTTCTTATTTTTGTCGACCGGCCCGGGATTTGAACCGGATCACTTGCTTCTGAGGCGAATGCCCTATGTCACAAACCTTACATAATGTCGGGTCAGTATCGTCGCCCCGAATACGCCATCAGCGACGGGTAGGCCCGAGATCCATATTTATACTAACCGAATAACTATGGATCTCGGTCAGTGCTCTATGACATGAGTCACGTAGTGCAATGCCACACGATTAGCGAATAATTATCAGTGTGGAGTAAAACATTGTTAGAAAGTAACCAATAATTTGTAGTAGGCTACTCCGTAATACAATTCTTTTTTTAGAATTATTTTAATTTATTTTTTCTGGTCAAATGCTGAAAAAATGTTTTAATAGTCAGATATTTAGCTGTAAGCATATTGGCTTAGTTATTAAACTATCCAATGCGAGCTTCTAAAAATTGAGAACGCCCTAAAAATTGCTGTATCTTTGCTAAGTGCACTAAACTCATTTATAAATTATTAAAAAACTTGCAGGCCTATTGTTCAACTATTAATATATACAGGGTGAGGCAAAAAAACACCCCTAGCGATATCTCACTAACTTCGTAAAAGCCAAAGATTTCTTTAAAATATTTTACAGACTTCTAGAGGAGGTTTTTTTGACATCTACCCTCCAAATTTGGTCGAAAATATTTATAAATGAGAAAGAACTCTGCGAAAAAAACGAATTAAAAAAGCTTATTCAGTAGGAATTCATTCTTTTTAAATAATTATTGAATTGTGGCTTTGAAGAAGGCCTTTTCTTGTTGGTGACGACTCTATTTGAATAGTGTTCAAAGTGACCGCCATCTCTTCGAATGCGCGCCTGTAAGCTTTTTCAGAAAGCTAATACAGCCAGGTCGATGGCGCTTGTGGTAAGTCTTCCCAGATTGCCTCCACCAGCACAGTCTTGATTTCAGCCTTATTGGTTGGTTTAAAAATAATTTTTGTTCGTATATTGCTTTACATTTGACTATTGCACATGTTTGACATATTATGTCGCCAGGTGGCGGATTTTTAATTGTTAATTTTTTGCTTTCCATTCCGAATGTAGTGCTCCTAGCCTTCTAGAAATGAACATTTTGTGCCTCTCAAGTATTTTGCCTCAGACGTGGTAATCGAGAGTTCTGATGTAACGTGAATTTGGTGGCCACTCATCCTTCTTGACGATCTTCGAACCATGCTACTCGATCCATTCTTGTGTCACCGCTATTGGAATAAGCTTTGTTAAATTTTTTTTTCTAGATTTTTTGGTAGAAACGCTGTAGGTTTTTCATTTATAAATATTTTTCGACCATATTTGGAGGGTATATGTCAAAAAGGCCTCCTCTAGAAGTCTGTAAGATATTTTTTTTAAATCTTGGGTTTTGACGTTATTGAGATATCGCTAGAGGAGTGTTTTTTAGCCTCACCTTGTATATCTGAAATTGAATCTTTCAAATCTGATTCATTCATAATATTAGAAAGTTAGGATGTAAGTAAAATGTAGGTAAGTGTGCAACATTAATATTAAATATTCGATGCAAAATAGAGACAGCTCAACGCGGAACGACAGACAGGAAACCACAGACTTTTGAAAACACTTATAGAATAGATAAAATCAGAAAGTTTCCATCTTGACATCGAAAATAAAATATGACAACATTTAGTAAGCCCAAAATTATCTAAATTTCTAAATCAAAATAAAATCTAAAAAAATTATTTGAAAAACATTAAATTGTTATGACTTTTGAGAATTCTCGAGGTCTGACGTTAGGATGACCCACAAATCAGTAATGGTATCTATATAAAATGTCCCCGTTAGATCGCGTAGTCAGCAACACGCTTGCTGGATAAACAGGATGTTACGGGTTTCAGTCCCAGCCGGGTCCGTTTCTGACAGATTTCGTATCCTTCAATATGGAAACAGGCGTTAAGCTTGGCTTTAGGTTAAGCGTTATAAGACTAGTAAAATTAAGCGTGAAATACTGGTTTGTATTATACAATACAGTACAATACAGTACAATGTACAATACATGTACAGTACAATGTATTGTACAATAAGAATATAGAAAATATATACAGAATATATTGAAAATAGCATGCTGTTTCATTGAATTGCATTTTGCTGTACTGTAAAGTAAATGTACTTTACTGTAACCTACTGCATTGTATAGTACTGTATTGTACTGTATTGTACTGTACTATAATGTACCGTATTGTACCGTATTGTACTGTATTGTACTGTATTGTACTGTACTGTACTTTACTGTATTGTACTGTATTGTACTGTATTGTATAGTAATATATTGTATTGCATACCATTGTATTGTATTGTACAGTATTGTATTGTATATTAGACGCGGAGAGCACAGACGGACGGCTAGCGGCTCGTAACGAGGCGGCTGTGAGGGAGAGATGTGAGAGGCTGAGTAGGGAGAACCTCGCTTTGACCGACCTCCTCGCCTCCAAGAAACACGAGTGCGAGGATACACGCAGGCGATACAAGGACCGTGTCAGTGAACTAGAGGTTAGCTAAGTTAAATCTCTTATCTAGATCAATGAATCAATCGATGAATCAATCAATCAACCAATCAATCAATCCAGAAATCCAACAATCGATCTAATCAACCCAGAACCAGCAGACAAACAATTATAAAGCCAAATGTTTGATTTGGCTAATCCTGTCTTGTACATAGTTAATTTGGCTAATAATTTAATTAGTTTACAATAATTAGCCGAGGTCCACCATATACGGACGACCTCTATAATTACAAGCCTCTCTTGCAGGCTTACAATTGGCTACGGGTCGCGTTGTCCCAGAAATTGTCCCAGAAACGTTTTGGCGTGACAGATTGAGTCACGGATTGCTTGGATTATTGTCTGGCCTTTCTAAGGCTTTAGCTGCTAGTAAATTTATATATTGTCAACAATTACTCCTCAGTGTCCTGGTGGTTTGAAGCCATCTGTAACTGCGCATTCGCTTGAGACGCCCCTTACATTGTCCTCGGATGAGTAACTAGACGTTGAATTGTTATTTATTGATTTTTATTTTACTTGGTAACTTATTCAATAATTCCAATTAGGCCTACATGCTTTGTCCAACCTGCAGCGCTATCTTACCATAAATTGTAATGCTCACATACGGTACTCACAACTGTTAAACAACGTTTGTCTTCTGAATGAAGTACCGTAATGGAATATTTAATTGGCCTACTCCGCATGTTTGACGTTTTCATGTTTATCTGAATAAGAAAAGTAACCTTATAGTGAGTGATAGCTCTGCATTATATGTCCAAGATATAAAACAAAAATGCTACTATGTATTGTCATTTCATAATTCATGTTTGATACACTAAAACATTTTATTTCTATACTGCAGTCGCCAATTACGCCTACGTAAAACGCGGAGCACCCAAATGATTTAGGAAATCACTGTAATAGAATCAATTGAATTGTTATTATTTAGTTGTAAATATTCTCTTTTATCTGTACACTCCGCATGTTTTGGCATTTCTACGTCAAATCTGATCGAAAGTGACGGGTTTCAATGATAAAGATGATATTTAATACGGACTATTCTCTTGGTATAGCTATAGGCCGCATGGCTATAGAAGCCATTAACCGGCTGCTGATGAAAATTTCATGGATGTTCTGCTATCAGAATGATATTTGTCTGCTTCAACTGTTCATGTTTGCGTAGTTTCCGATATATTATTTGCTTACTCAGACATTGTTACAACCATGCGTGCTGTGTCTGTCTGCTGTAGTTTATAAATTTATGTATACAATATCCCATTTACAACTTCTGGCCATTTTGTTCCATCGTATTCGTTTGATTAATGAATTAATTCATAGACTTAAACTGACTTCTGATCGTCTGTAGTTTATCTG
>JAQFZF010000740.1:0-16163 GCA_034695365.1 Enchytraeus norvegicus | reverse complement strand
CCCAGACGTGGTAGTCGAGAGGTTTGATGCCACTTGAGTTTGGTGGCCACTCATCCTTCTTGACGAACTCCGGATCATGCTGCTCGATCCATTCGTGTGCCACCGCTATTAGAATAAGCTTTGTTAATTTGTTTTTTTCGATTTTTTCGTAGAAACGCTGTAACTTTTTCATTTCTAAATATTTTTTTACCAAAATTGCAGGGTAGATGTCAAAAATCCTCCTCTAGAAGTCTGTAAAAAAAATTTAAATATTGAGTTTTGACGAAGTTATTGAGATTTCGCTAGGGGTGTTTTTTTTTTACTCACCCTGTATATACACTCTCAGTCCAAAAAAAATGTGCCCAGTCTTTCACCCATAACTTTGGCATTTGTAAACCGATCTAAACCTTTCTTGCATCAATAGAATCAAGGTGATATTTGCTATAAGATAGCATAAAGTATCTCCACTAATTTCTTTTTTTTAAAGCAGTGCATGAAATTGTGCGCGATTGAAGATGCTCAGTTTCAGTATGTAAATCGCTACAGAATGCGTATGAATCTGTGACTTGACTAACAACAAAACACACAACACAAACGATGTTATACAGGTAGGCCTACTGTCAACAGTCACAGAATATGCTCAAAATAACCTCATTTGGCTCGAATATAAGCTCGGAGACAGTTTGTAACTTCTTTATTTCTAAATATTTTTTGACCAAATTTGAAGGTTAGAAGTCAAAATTCTTCCTCTAGAAGGCCTTAAAATATTTAGAAAAAATCTTGAGTTTTGACGAAGCTATTGAGATTTCGCTAAGGGGGTGTTTTTTGCCCCACCCTGTATATTCTGACTTCCGAGGTGGTTTCCCGTTGAATCCTCATTATGAAAATATCTGCGTTAGTCGAAACATGTACGAAAGCTTTTACGAAACATGTGCAGTTTTCAGTTGGTCTATTCTCAAGATTCCCGGATCAAACAAGGGTATATTTAATATACATGTACTATATTAAACATTAAACCATATTTATAATGTTGCGTATCGCAGGCCAGCAAGCACTTGGATGAGTTTGACTCCACCCACTGTACGCCCTCCCACCGTTCTACTTCAGGATTCCTTGGTCTTTGTCTCTCAATCCTGCCTCCCAGACACACAAATAAGCTGCTTCAGTTTACACGTGACAGACGCACATGTTTATTTGTTGTGTCTGCTCATCTTAATGTCTGCTTAATACACGTTTACCCGATGTCGTCGTCAGATGATGAAACGGACATTAATTCTCATTGATTGACTGATCAAGAATATATGCCTAATAAGAAGTATTGCAATATACAGGCATTTGCAGCATTGATCATAAAAATACTAAATACATCTTATCATAAAATGATCAATTGATCATCCATTATAGTATGTAGCAGTTGTATGTCTGAGATTTTCTCGCTGTCTCTCAGTGCATTGCCAGCGGCAGATCCATAGTGTATAGTTTAGTTTCCGAGGTGGGTCTCCTTATCCTTCCTCGGTGACTGCTCTAGTCGACTTCTACGAAATACGTGCAGCTTTGGTTGGTCTATTCTTAAATTTGCCGATGCCAACACGGCTGAGATTTTACATACTGATAATTATCTCCTACTTTTAAAAAAAACACAGACGCCATAGTTTACCTCCATGATGTCACTATCTTGGCCACTGAGATGTACTGCATTTTGCACATATTATTTAGACATGCTTGCACAATACACGTGTTTTCATAAGTTACCTATGTGTGTTGACGAGTTGGGTCCGGGATATTTGAGAATAGTCCAACTGATAACTGCACGTGCTTCGTAAGAGCCGACTAACGCAGATACTGAGGAAGGCAAAGGAAAACCACCTCAGAAACATATATTTTCCTTGAACCTTTTAGTTGTGGAAAAGGCAAAGTCTTTGTGATGAGACGGACTTATTAGGTTGGTCAATGGTGTGCTCACTTAAGAGCGAGATAGTTGATTGTGGGTATGAATTTTTACCTTGGACCTGCCACGTGGCAGAGCACTGGATTGATAGATAGATAGATGTGTGGTTAAGAATTGGTCATATTAATTAATTCCATTGAAATTAAAATTGCTGAGCCAATGGCGATGTGGGTTAAGTGCCTCAATTAAGATTAAGCGTCTGAATCGGATTCCATAGGTGCACGGTTCAAATCCCTGGGCATCCCTCAACACTGATATTGCCATTCGACCGTCAAAACTGAAATTAATTTCGGTTTATCCTTTTCGCTATTAAGATTATATTAAAAGAAATGAAAGAAATCAATTAGTTATCTATAGTTGTTGCTTGCACTGAACTGAAATTTCATTTCTTATTTCTGTAAATATTTGTTACTTATTCGATTGATTGTAGTGATTTTCTATAATGTTGATTGAGCCATTTGGTAAAGTGGTTAACATGCCCAGACATTATATCCGAGGTACCGCGGTTAGAGTTTTGACTCAGCCTGTTGCTGATGCGCCTTTGGAAAGAAAATGGACGATAAATATGGCTTAAGCAAATACTTTTTTTGGGTTTGTTACAGATTTTGTCTAATTAACTGTATTTTTACCAATTAAATTGCGTTTGAATTGATGAACTATAGCTTGATTGATTGATTAATTGTTTCATTTATTGACAGATGATTTATTACCGAATTAAAGAGAAATAATTGATTGATTGATTGATTGATAGATTCCGTAATTGACTGATGGATTTATTTGCTGATTGATTGTTCTATTGAATTTTGTGAAAAGGACATTCCGAAGTGTATTGTAGAGTAGTTGTGAATAGAGTATTTTGACGACTTTTTCTTAGATAAATAACTTACTTGCATATAACAAATACAAAATAATATATAGTAGGCCTATATTTGCTACTATTCTTGCTAAATTTTAAATATATGTATAATCCTGATCTATACCTTGCTGTGTGTACATTTATGCACTTGGGTGAATTGTGTACTTGATGCAGTTGTGCATGTGATGTATAGGTGTGTGCGTGTGTATGTACATATTCTTGCACAAGTGTGACACAGTGTGTACATTTAGATTTATGTTTGAATAATAAAGGCATTGTAAGTGTCAATTGGGGGAGGGGGTTTTTGGCCGAGTGGCCTCCGAAGCAAGAAGACCTGGGATCGATTTCAGGTCAGGTCAACAAGAAGAATAACCTCAGATGTCTGGTAGGTTAGTCGATATCGACGCTTGCTGCTTTGTGCGCTCTAAACGCAATAATAGGTCTAATTATGGAAAGGGCAAAAGTAAAAAATACCAAAAACAGTAACTAGATAAGGAAACTGGCATGTGCGTTCTGTCATATGTGAGAATATACGAACAGAAAAAGAATTCATGCCCCTAGTGAAATCTAGTGGGTGGAACTCTTGCCTTTGTAGCAAGAGTTCAGTTGTAACTTAATTAACCCATTGAATGAGGAATTGGAGTTAACTCATTATGCATGAAATGAAATCATCCATTGTACAAGTAAATTTTTTTCGTTTCTTTGCACCTCTTTAATTCTTTTCATAGCTATGAATTCACTACTTGCCTATTGTTGCGCTTTGTTTGCACTACTTTGACTTAGTATTTTTATTTTCTGTCAAATGAGAGGCTCGAAAATGTGGTTCTTCGTCACCGATGGAGTTTTCGTCATCAATGCCAACGCCAAATTTTCTTAGTTTTACCATTTAGTCGTTTTATTAACATATTTTCAATTTGTTGCCTGCTCTCTGCATATGAATGCTTTGAAGCTCTTTAAAATATGAATGGTATTGGAGTTGCACCACGAATACTTTAAATTAAATTTAAAATCGGTTTTAGTAAACTAGGTTTAAACTAGAGTAATATTTATAGTACGAGGTTTGCTCTGAATCACTAAGGGCCCATTTCTGAACTCCATGTCTACCGTCTTCAGAACCATTGGTTTAAGAAACCTGACCTGAAGCTCTTTTGGCCCCAACTTGAGTATTTTTGGACAACTATCTCTAGTGCATATCCGAATGACAGGTCCAAGGTACATATCCTAGAACACAGTCTGCTATGACGCTCACTAATGAGTACTCCATCGATCATCAAGTTGATCTCATCCAAAAAAAAATGTAACCTTTTTTCTTGGGAATATATATTCTGACTTCCGAGGTGGATTCCCGTTGCCTTCCTCAGTATGAAAATATCTGCGTTAGTCGGCTTTTACGAAACAAGTGTGGTTTTCTGTTGGTCTATTCTTAATTTTTCCGGATCCAACACGGGTATTTCTAGGCCTATATATAATCTCAAATGTATGTTTTTGCTCATTGAAAAATTAATTTTATTGGCATAGATTTTATTGGTAGATTTAGTAGCTTGATTAAATTGACATTTGATATGGACCATATTGTTTGTCTCAATTAGAATATTTTGATTTAATTTTATAATGTTATATCTTAGTTTGTTGAAACTGTTTCTATCTTCAAACGCCTGAAAGAAATTTAATGACTATTTACTGCACAGTTTGCAGGCAGTGTGAGCCATGTTTTTTCTCTGTACTGGTGTGATTTGATTAATCGTAATTATATTAGTCTTTGCAACAGTCTGCGATCGTTCGAGTTCTTACTTGATTCTTATTTCATTTCTTGCTTTTCTCACAATACAGTACAATGATTAGCGTCCAGTTCCTCACCCGAAGGCGATGTCAGGGATGCAACAAGTGCAGATACACGATTAACCTTCCTGGTAAATAGTATGCACCCATGCCAAGAGTGCTTGGATTTTTATTCTTGACTGATCCACGGGTTTGAACCCACGCCGCATTCTTCACGATTCACTTAGGCCAACTACATAGGAGCACATCTTATCCGGTACGCCATAAACATAACTGCACGAAATATAAGTTTGAACAAATATTGCTACTAAATATTGTTCTTTTAATTCTTTGCTGGTCAGGTATAATTGGCTCAGCAGAGTCAACATCCAGTAGCAAAGCGCCTCTAACACATTATTAAGATGAGCAGTGTAAAACCTATTTGATTGATTCATTGGACTTAAACTCAGTAAGCAAGTACTACATAGTTTATTATGTCAAATATCACAAATTTATATCATCTGATGAACATAGATTGATGGGGAGAAGCTAATTTCGTTGTTTTGCTGCGACAGAAGGGTAATAAGTCTCAACACACTTGAGAACAGCAACACGTATACTGCTTGTTTTAAATTAGCAGCAGGAAGCCGTAGAGTGGGTAAACATTTGTCGATATTGTGAAAAGATGTAGCTATTAATGTTAGACGGCATCTTCACAGATGAACAATGGGCTTCTTTCTCCAAATAATAAAAAGGTTTAATGTTCGTTTCTTCATCCTAGGATGATATCACGTGCGTCATTAAAGAAGCTGTTATAGCAGGATGTGCATTATAACATAACACTACTGGGTCAAGAAGCATCAGATGCTTGTTCAGGATGTGCTGAAGTACTGGAGTGGTGGGAGTCGAACCCTCCCCCTTGAAAAACTTAACCATTTTTTGTTGTCATATTATAAACAAATTTTCTTGACCCCCAGTCCTCTTTTAAATTGTCTAATGCAAACACTGCCTAGTTGGCTTATGATACGACAATGAAGTTTATATTTATTTTACAAAGCAAATTATAGTTATTAATTTTAGGTCAATTTGTCTCGGGCAAACGTGAGAATAGGCCAACCGTAAAGATTCACTGTGCTTCGATCGTAGAAGCCAACTAATAATATAGGCACGAGGTTCAAAGGATAAGGAAAACCATTTCAGAAAACAATATTATCTCCTAAAATATGGCATAAAGTTTTATATGCCAAGGACCTGACGTTAGGCATTGCACCGAAAGAGAAATGGAATTGATTTGCGATCATCCGTGAAAATATACGGGTCAGATACCACCGAATCAATCATATTTTAATCTGCTCTCTCTTTTCACGAAGAACTTCGAAAGGGGGAAGTTAGAACCAACTTTAACAGGTTACTATTATAATATATCGAACCAAATATTGCATAGTCTTAACTTTTTTGGCAATGGCGGCGCCAGTAGACTGGACCAGGGTATGCTGAGAATGCGACGTAACAGACTAATAGACCCCCCCCCCCTCCTCGGGGTCTGGCTCCCCCTCCAAAACAGCAACAACAACATGGTACGCATATTTCATAAATCAGATAAATAATAATAATCCTAACGAAGATGGAACAAAAGTAAATGGAGCATCAGTCTCCCCTGTTGCGAATGTTAGGATAGTACTACAATGCCTGTCAGGTCCAGTCAGTGTGGTAGCATTCATTGAATTTCATTCATTCACTGTAATGACTGCATATAGTTTAATGAAATAATTAGCATTGTAGTAGTCTTAATACAATAGTATTAATACGTCTTCCCGGCGGGATGACATGTATCATAAGTAAAACGGATGTTAGAACAGCGTGTTTAGGCCCTACATAGGCCTATCTTTACTCAAATTTAGCAATGATTATAATTATATTACTTATAATTACTCAATATATGCCAAAGTTTTTGTTGATGTATTGCACTTCATTATTTATTTCTAAGGTGACTTCAGTTCAAACAAATTCAACTACCTGCAGTGGAACATTGTAATTCATTGTGTCACTGCAACAGTGATGCCCTCTCCAACAACTTTTTCCAGCCTCATACAATGTTATTTATCCCAAAGGGCGCCCAATGGCAGCCCAATATGTCCTGAGATACGGTGAGATGGTATCGCTGCCCATGGACCTGTCGTCATGTAAAGTACTTCTGGTTTTCATTCAATTTGTGTCTGTCTGACCAATCAGGGATTTCTAAGAGGCGAGGATCAGCGAAGCTTATCAATATGCTAGAATACCGCCGGTGGCGGTAGTCTTGTGGTTACCGTGATGCGCTTAAGCATAACACGATTGAAGAGTCGTGGGTTCAAATCCAGATCAGACTACAGAACAATAACGCCACCGGTAGGCCTACAGGTTAATCGTGTACCAGAGCTTGCTGCATGATGAGCTCTATACGGCAAGGGTACGATGCCGTAAAGAGCGGCCATTTAACCAATGGCAATTAACAAGTGGACGGCGGACTACAAAAAAAATTCCAAAAGAGCAAATAAGAAACGAAACCGTGTAAACACGCGCAGGTGAAATTATGGAAAATAACAAACGATTTTAAAATATGATCATTAGCAACATCTTAGTGGTCATGCACAAAATACGTCAGCACGGGAGAAGCATAGGCGGCGAAATAGGTATTGCACGTACGGCGACCGCAACACCCTTTGTGAAGATGGTATTGCGCTGCTACACCTAATTTTAGGTCGACCGAAGGTGTTACCGAAGGTGTTGCGTGTCTTTGGAGTTTAAAAAAACTTATTGAGCACTAGTCGACGGCACGCATCTTTTGCTTTGTCACCGGATTTTACAGTTCTGAGCAATACAATACAATACAAAAATACAAAATGATAACGTAAAAGTTCTCATTCATAAAGTTCAATTTATCCATCATTTTAAACTTATTATTGCAACAACGGCACAGTAGGCTCTATTAGTCTATCGCACAATTGGTCAAATTTCATAACATACATGTATGTGCGAATTTTGTAACTAGGTCTATTGCAAAATTTTTCCTTGCAATATCTGCTTATTTTTAAGTTGGTAATAGCATTCTCAATTTCAAATCAGGTGTTGCGAACTTGGAAATTTAGACGGGGGCGTAACCACCGGAGGGGACAGGGAAACTCCCCCCAAGGGCCAGGGCTGTCCCCCAGTCAACAAATTTGTGTCTCCCAGTCTCCCATGTGAGGGGGGGGGGGGTCCACAATGACAAGATATCGATCAAAGTGCAATGCTTCAATAAGTATATTAATTAGTCCTCTCTTGATTATTTATAATAACAACTTAGTAGCCAGTTTGGTGATAAAAACTCTGTTGGTTCAAGTTACGATTGTTAGTTTTCTGTTAGGAATAGTCAACTTTAATTTGTTCCGCCAAAAATTAAAACAAGGTAGCCTATGTATCGAGGCTTTAAGATTTTGGAGATTTTATCAGAAACACAAATAACGGCTCTGATCAGTCGTCATAATATGACTTGTGTCTGTGTCATATTTTGTCCACTTATTGTGTTAGGGCTATGGTATGGTTTGGGGTTTGGGTTGGCCTAACCTTCACCCATAAGAAGAATAAATAAGAATACGAACAGCCAGGAGCCAAAATCACATTCCAATAGTGGAAATAGAATGCTGTACATATATTGCAGAAATAACAAAATACTTTTCAACTTTTCATTGCCCATTTCAAGTTAGCATTCACCAAAGCCGTTGGCGGCCGGGACTTCGCGCCGGACCCCACTGGTGGAGCTTAGAACGCTTCTCCAGACCCCCTAGTCTAATTTATTCTGCCGTTGCGTGCACGCAACGCCTTTAACGTACATGGTTATACTATATTTGTCTCCCCCCCCCCACTCCTTGAATTAGTAGGGGGGGGGGGACAAAAATATGGACCCTGGGGGGAAACAAATGTGTCTCCCCCTAGTGAGGAACATAATTCTTTTGATTGTGTCTCCCCAAGGATAAAACGTGGTTACGCCCCTGAATGTAGGTCATGTGAATTCTTTTTGGCCACAGAAATTTCCCAATACCATTCAAAACCTGCTTTCGTCGTCACTGGGGAGAAGGGGTGGGGGAGGGATCGGGCCGATCCGGACCAATGCAGACAAGGGGGAGGGGGGTTGAAGCCGGTGAGACGTCAGCAAAATCGACATTTTCTGAGCTCAAAACCGACATTTTATGGAAAAAACGGTCCACAAAGCTGTTTGTGCTCAAATTTATGCCGTTTTTGTAAACCATAGTAAGATTTCATGAAGGCCCCTAACCCTTTCCACAGCACTAAGTTTCAGATCTCCCCCCCCCCCCCCGGTACAGCGGCGACCCGAAAGGTGAGTGTGATCTGCTGAGTCCAATTAACTAGTAACAATTTTACAATGTAGGCTGTAATTTCTGTTGCTGCACTTGATTAACAATTATTACCATGTAATAAAAAAAAGTATACGACTGATGTGCAAGGGCAGGATATGCTGTACAGCTATTTTCTCATAATGGAAGAATACCCGAGTATTTGAGGGTATGCTGAAGCATACCAAGCGGGCAGCTTTCGGTTGATCTATTCTCAGGTTTGCGGATCCACCGCAGCCCATAGAATACTATAGGACCAGTATAGGTAGTTGGTATATGGAACAAGTATTTGAGTAACAGTAGAATAATATTACTAGTAGAGCAATAGGCCTATAGGGTGATTTTAAAAATACACCCCACCAGCGAAATCTCAATAATTTTGTCAACTTAAGATATTTAAAAATTATTTGTAGGGCCTTCTAGTGAAGAAATTTTGACATCTAACCTCCAAATTTGGTCAGAAAATATTCATTACTAGTAAAGTTAAAGAGTTTCTACGAAAAAAGTAAAAAACATATTAACAGAGCTTATTCAAACAGCCATGGCACAATATGCATCGAGCAGCATATTCCGGAGTTCATCAAGAAGGATAAGTGGCCACCAAACTCACTGACCTCAATCCTCTCGACTACCAGTTCTGAGGCGCTATTCTAGAGTAATACAAATTGTACTCTCCAACCCCAACCAACAAGGCTGAACTCAAACTGTGCTGGAGAGGAAATCTTAGAAGACTTTCCACAAGAGGGTATCGACCTTGCTGTGCTAGCATTCCGGAAGAGGCTACAGGCGTGCTTTCGACCAGATGGCGTCACTTTGCACACGCACTAAAATAGAATCGGTAGCATCAACAAGAGGCCCTTTCTGCCCCAAAAATTAGGCCTAAATTTTAAAAAAAAGATTGGCTGTTAAATAAGCTTTGAAAATTTTTATTTTTTTGACTTTTTTCGTAGAAACTCTGTAACTTTCTTTTCTTACCAAATTTGATGTTAATTTGATGTTAATTTGATGTTTGATGTTATTTGATGAAATTTGATTTGATGAAATTTGATGAAATTTATTTGATGAAATTTGATGTTTATTTGATGAATATATTCTTACAAATTTGGAGGTTAGATGTAAAAATTCATTCACTAGAAGGCCCTAAAAATAATTTTTTTATATCTTAAGTTTTGACAAAATTATCGGGATTTCGCTGGTGGGGGGTATTTTTAAAACTCACCCTGTATATAACAGGTCAGTAATGATCTCCTTTGGCGAGCTTTGTCTGCTCTCTTAGCGGAATTTCCTGGTAGATAAATTCTTCTTTCATGATCTTGATGCCATGCTCAACTTCACTCTGTGCCAGACCATACACTGTGACACCATTCGAACCCAATTCCCAAACAACTTTAATCGAATTCTTCTCCAGACTTTCTTGCAAGTGTTTAATAAAGTTTTTCTCGTTTAGCATTCGAATGATGTGATCCGGTGGCTTGTAGCTTTCCGACACGATCCTGATTGAGATTTCTAACATTTTTAGCTTTTTCGCCATTACGTCGGTATACTGCCCGATCAAAACTGGGTAAATACCCTCTGAGGTTATCTTCAATCCCCCCGGAGGAGCAGAAGCATCTTCCTCGAAGAATTTGATCAATTTCAGAAGTTGCAGTTGATGCATTTTCAAACTATCTATCTTCTCAGTAATGACTTTTTTCTGCATTTCCATATGTTTCTCTATTTCTGCGTTAAAAACTTTAATCTTTCGCTCCAGTTCGTCGCAGGTTATCTTCCTTCCTACAAACGAAATGCTGTGCGAAGAATCGTCAATTGTTATACCGAGAAACACACCTCCGCCAGACTTCATTTCATTGGAAAGTTTTTCTTTTACCATTTCCCAGAAATCTTGTAGAACTCCTACCTGTCTAGATGAAAAGCCTGAAATGAACGTTTTCACTTTCTCTGTACATCTTTCAGCCCAGTTTTTCGACAACTTGGCCAAGTCGGGCGAATTCTTCTTCAACCGACAAACCAATTTTATTGTATTATCCCCCTTCTGTTGCGGAAACTCGATGGTACAGTGTTCCGCTTCCAAATCTTTCTGAATTTGATCCATCTCTGATTGATTTTTAGATATATACTCAAGGATGTCTGGATCAAATTTCAGGTGTACATCCGAAGGAAGAAGGCAGATTGGTTGTGAGGAATTCACTTCTGGAGGGATTAGGCCGAGGCATTCGTGGTAGATGTTGAAGTGGAGTCGGTGACCATCGATGGTCGGAGGATTCTCAAGCAACCGAGGTATAACTACAACATCAATCAGATAGAGAAATAGCCAATTATTATTTGTCACAATTTTCTGATGGTTCTTTTCTGGTAGTTTATTTGTTACGTTTCACTAAGATTTATACTTCTAATTCATATATTTGTGTGATTGATAGGTATTCAGCTAGATAGGTACAGTGTTTCGTATATTCGTATGATTGTAAGGTGGTCAGCAAGATAAGGCACAGTGTAGTGTGCCCTCTCTGACGGCCTAATGTGAGTCAATCAATCAATCAATCAATCAATGAGAAGCTTCAGTGTTCTATGATATAGGACACTGCTATCTAAGTCTCACTAGTGCTATAAAACGATGGCCAAATCAGAAGCATATCTACAGATTATATAACATAATTTCAATCATCTAATAACTTAGTCAATCTATCTAACGCTGGATCCATATTACATATCAATCAACTTTATAATCAGTCAAAAAGGAAAAACACATCAACAGAGAATTTATCAACAATATCTTCTACGTACAAACGCAATCTCTTGATATACATACATGCACTAAAATGCAATAATGGAGTTTTAAAAAGTTGGATCTGAGAAATTAGAAAATAGTCCAGGCTAAAACTACAATTGCTTTGCAGGACAGAATAACATATACTGATCATTGATAACCTTTGACGTCAGGCATGATTTTTGGCATAAAGTCATTTCGATGGGTTCAACTGATTTTTTGAACGAAGAGAATGAGGAGCAGAGAAAGAGAAGACAGAGATAGAGACAGAGATAGAGACAGAGACAGTGAGAGAAAGAAAAGAGAGAGAAAGAGATAATTATTTATGCAAAAATCTATTTATGCGTTTATAGTCTATGCAATTAATGCAATTTATCGACCGACTGATTGACTAAGATGATTGGCTAATATTTTGATTGATCGAAGTTCTACGTGTTTTGTAGAAATTAAAGGTTGATAACCTGAAACATCTTCAAAATGAAATATGATGCAGCCGTCGTCTATCCTTTCCTCAAAGTCGGCAACTTGAGCACCGAATTCTCGCTTGCTTTCCAGAAACAATACCAGGTTCCGACTAGAGAGGTTACCATAGTTATACACCTGTACAAAGTGTACATCACATAATATATAGTTCCGTGTCGGGGCCGGTTATTTGAGAATATAGATCAACCAAGGTCTGAAGGCTATACGTGTTTTGAAGAAGTTAACTAACGCAGTCACTCAATCAATCAATCAATGCGAATTAAACGTCTGTTTCATCATATGACGACGACATCAGGAACGTCTCCAAACGACATTTGAACTACCAGCCCCGTCCGAACAAACAGGACTAGTAAAAACAATAAGAGAGGATTCCTTACCCAAAGACAATATCAGGGGCGTCCTACGCAGACTATGCAACTTCATAGAGTTCCATACTATCATAACGCACTCTATAATGCACAGCCCGAACAGTAACCTACATTATAGCTGGATTTATGATAATAAAGCGACTAATAACAATCCAGTTAACTAAGCCGTGTTGGATCCAGGGAACATTAGAATAGACCAACCAATAGTTGCACATGTTTCGAAGAAGCCGACTAACGCAGTCGCTGGTTAAGGAGGACAACAAAATTGTCTCCAAGAAAATATGGCATATATTCTCTATAGATTATAGATATATTCCATACCATAGTTACATAGTACCATGGACCTGCCGTCGGGCAGTGCACTGAGAGAGAGAGAGAAAGAGAGAGAAAGAGAGAGAGACAGATAGAGAGACAGAGAGAGAGAGAGAGTGCGGAAATTAACTGACCTGCACACTTTTAGGCACAGTTACTCTCTCCAGGCAAACCATGACAGGTCCGAGTGGATAACTTCTCGCAGCTTTTATCGCACTGCAGTAGTCTGCGCAGAAATATATCATCGACCAAATAATAATATTAATAATAAAGGTTTAACAGTCGTTTCCTCATCCAGGGATTATGTCTGGAACGTCAAAAATGTTATCAGTAACATAAATATACTCAGAATTTATTTAGAAAATCACTAATAAAATCAATATATTAAATAAATGAGTAAGCCGAAACTGAAGTTCAATCTAATTATTATCCGCGTAACATATACATCAGGCCCACCATTGCTCTACCTAATCAATCAATAAACCAATGTAAGAATAATAATTTAAATAAAATAAAATAATAAAATCCTGTATACAAATTAAACATGAGCGCATGGCACGTGTGAAATAAAGAAATGACAAATAATTAATCGATGACTCATCATTAAATGAAGTGAATCAAATAGAATTAGGGATGTTAAACGAAATCCGGTAAACCGGTATTTAATTTTTAAACCGAATACCGGTTCTGTGTTTTCGAAACCGATTACCGGATTTGACGATAAATCAAATATAATTATATTGATGCATCTCGTAATTCTGGTTCAATTAATATCTCAGTCATCTAAGCGAGCGATGGCTTCGCATTACTATAACTTTAAGCTAGCAACTGGCCGGCTGACTTACTAGCCTACTTTAACTACCAACCAATCAACTAGGCCTACTGTGTAGTATTTTGTCTAAATTTTAGTAGGCTCTAATAATATTTAAATCTCCCGGCAAAGCAAACGGCTATTAGAATCGAATACCGGTTTTTTATAATAGAAACCCTGTTTGAAAGAAAATTCAGTATTTACCCTTTCCTATCAGATATATTTAGAACATGTTTGATCCTACAGATATATTAAAGTCAGAGCTCGATTGTACTTCTTTAAATTCACTTAAATCAACCTAATATTGCATAAAATGATATTTTCAGAAAGGGCAATAACAAGTTAATACCAATAATAAATTTTTCTTTTTCAAATTTTATTTTATATTTGTATGTAGTCACTGTAAGGTTACGTGCTATATCTTCTACAGAACAAACACTTGGAGATTATCCCGATCCTGAGCGAATTATTATGCGAGTAGTGATCATGATTGTAATAAAAACCACAATTACGTCGTGTGCTTTGTATAATTAGCTGGGCTTCAACAATGCAGTAATGCTGCGCCCCCCCTCCCCCCTCAGCCGTTCAAACCTCCCTCCTTCAGTTACCAGGCAAAGCCTGTTTGTGACAGCTACACCACCTGGTTCAGTATTGTCTGGGCTTTCCGACGATATAATTTTGGCCAGGGTAGCTGGACAAATGATCAGCTGGAGGGAGTCGAAAGTATGATGGCCATAAGGGCTGGCCAAATGATTACTTAAGCACTTTTATGTTTGGTCATAGCACATGGACAAATGATATGATAAGTTTTAAAAAGTTAGTTTTTCTACGAAAAAATCCAAAAAAGCAAATTACCAAAGCATTTTCAACAGGCAGTTATTTCTTCTTTAATTTAGGCTTAGTTTTGGCCATGATAAGGGCTGTTTTGTTGATGCTGCCGATTCGACTGAGTGTCTTTTGTGTGTCTATTAAGTATATTGATTCTCCAAAGTGACCGCTATCTGTTCGAATTCAATGAACGCTTGTATGCTCATCCAGAATGCTAGCACAGCAAGCCAGGATAGTCTCTTGTGAAAGTCTACCCAGATTACCTCCAGCACAGTTTTTCGTTCAGTCTCGTTGGTTTGTTTTTACTCAAGTGGGTTCGAGAAATTGAGAATTGAACCCACCAACAACTGCGCATGTTCGTAAGAGGCGACTGAAACAAATATACGGCAGTGAAGACAATTGGTAGCCGTGTGGCAATGATATTTGTGATATGGACCAATTGTTTGATCAAATTTCATACCTTCAGAGGTCGAAGCTACCACACCAGTTGTAGCCTTTTGCAACAGGGCTACATGACCCTGCATTGTAAATTTAGCTCTACTATGGTAATTTGCATAGAGCGGCCGTTTATAAATGTAGTAATTATTATTATTATTTTCTTTTCTTTTTTTACCCTGGGTGTAAAGAGCCCGGTGGGTTTTATAAAGCTATTCAATTAGGAACGAATTGAATCGTCGCCCAGCTGCTCGAGATCTACTGGGTTAAAAGAGCTGCGATAGCATACAGCATTGAATCTTTGCAGAGTGATCGAGAGCCTTTGCCAAAGAAAAGAGATCTCACGCTGATCTCCAATTTGTCTGGCGCAGTTTCTGCAAATGCCATTTATAAAGACAGCACCATCGGGATTCATCAGGCCCATACTCTCCATGGCCAAGGGAACAACCTCATACCCGCGGGCCAACTCCTGATACTTCTCTAATTTCCTGGAAGCCGCAATTTAATTTATTATTATTAAATTTATTATTATGAAAATCAGAGCTAATCCACAACAAATACACATACAACAAAGCTAATACACGACAGGATATTTGCATGAGAGCAGAAAATGGCTTCACTGTTCATTTCACTGTCGTTGGTCTCATTAATTGAAGACATAGAAAGAAAAAAGGTTACATTTTGGGTGTGGTTAAGGCATGGACTTTTGATGGGATCAACTTGATGATTGATGGGGTGCTCATAAGTAAGCGTGATATCAGAATGTGTTTCAGAACATGTATCTTGGACTTGCCATTTGGCAGTGCACTAGAGAGAGAGAAAAGAAATATAAAGGTTAATCATTAGCAGACAAATCTAAGGAAAGCGTTGCTGAGGAAGACAAAGACTTATCTGTATAGACAGATAACTTACTGATCTCTTAGGTTGGTCTCCTGCAAGGTTACAGAGGAAGACAAAGAATAATCTATAGCTCAGGGGTTTTCAAACTGTTGTACACATACCACTGGTGGTACAATTAACACTGTCAAGTGCTACAGTCACAAGAGCATGGAAAAGCAGAAACTTATGTAAAAAGACTCGTTTTCACCTTTTCAGATATTGTGTATTACAAGACAATATAAAATGCTCTATGGTCTACTCTATAATAGCTTAGAGTCTATAATATCTTCGCATAGACTCTATAAATACTTTATTAGGCCTGCTTCAGATCCTATATAATAGTACATCTGAATTTTATAGTCTTTTTAA
>JAQFZF010000739.1:0-16167 GCA_034695365.1 Enchytraeus norvegicus | reverse complement strand
TGTGTTATATTAAAAGCTGAAAGTGCACATTAAAATGTAATATGTGTATTATTAAGAAAGCTCAAAAGTGTGTATTATTAAAAAATGTCTAAAAAACAAAAAATTTTCAAAGAAAGTTGTTAGAAAAATGTTTCAAAGAAAAATGCCTTGTCATGCATGTAAAATTGCAAAGTGTGTAAAAGTGTGTATTATTAAATTTTTCTTAGAATAGGCTATGACATATAGTCTCTTTCTTTAAAATTACTGCTAAGGCCACATTTCTCAAAAAAGACAAACCAATTTTTAAACTGTGTGCAATACTTTTTAGGTCAAATGCTACAACAACTGTCTTGTAGGCCAAACTATCTGCGATTGTTGGATTGAATTTTAATGAATGAATATATAATAATAAAATTGTAAAGCTAAATTTAACGTATGTTTCCGTATCCAAGGTCACTGTCAAAGAAGAATCCGGCTGAGACACGAACCCGTGACCTCCTGCTTATCAGGCAAGCTTGCTATCAACTAGGCCATCCAACCAGGATTATTTTACATTTTATTGAATTAACTAATTTTAATTTCCTGTTTGATGTAACAGATTATAGTTAACTATAATAGCAAAATTAATTGACCTAAATTTATAAAAATATAGATAAGGCACGTCAATAATTTCAAATTGCAAGTGGCATCCTACTTTACAATGGGTGAGGAACCGGACGTTAAATCCTCACTGTATTGTACTGTATTGTATTGTACAATTTATAATGAGACATAAATAGTTTAATTGTATTATACTAATCAATTATTTTAAACTGGAAAAAATTTACAATTACCAGACTGCCTGGGCGGCCATCTTTACCAGAAACTCCTGGCCTACCAGGTTGCCCCTGAAATAGTTTATCCAATCAATCAATCCATCAATCAATCAATCAATCAACAAAGTACGCATACATTTTTAATTTGACAACTTCATAGTCAATCAAATAATTAATTTGGTAGTATGACCATCAATCATCTCTGGAATTCAAACGACAATCAAAGGAGATAGTTAAACTTAATAAACCTTTATTATTACTACTTTGCTACATCCAAAACCAAAGGCTAAAACCAAATTTAACGTCAATTTCGAGGAGTGAATTTAAACCAGTGAGCCCTTGGAATTGAATAAAGAACCTATGGAATCCGGTGGAGAGGATGAGCCAATTTGATAGTGGCTCAATCAGTATAGGCAATTGATGCAAAATTACAATTTAAAAAAAATATAACATAATAGAATATGGGTTTACTGTCCGTTTCAGCATCTTATGATTTCAGGGACGTCTCCAACTGCACAAACAATACTAGCTGGTCCACTCAAACGCAGTTTGCAGGTCACAAGTGCTGAAAGAAAATAGGCGTCAACACTAGTCACATTGAATTATTAAAATACGACATAATGATTGTTTATAATAATACGAGAGAGAGAGAGAGAGAGAGAGAGAGTGAGAGGGAGAGAGAGAGACGGTGTGAGAGAGAGAGAGAGAGAACATTGTTTATAATTGCATAGCATACACACCGATCATTGTGCAAACACATAAATAGGCATATATACATTATATATATATATTACCGGCCATCAGTGAAGGTGAATACACGTTATCTAGCTGACCGCCGGTTACACGTAAAATATATCAATATTATACATGACAAAATAAAAGCGACCCAAAACCAATTGAAGTGCTAAGCATGTTAACTTAGTTACCGCAGTGTGCATTATAGTTCAGTTGAACAAAGAAAGAAAGACACAATAATAAAACTGTATATACAAAATTAATTAATCAATCAATCAGTGAGGATGTATACGATATACATGTATATTATATACTACCTGACTACCAGTTTTCCCAGGCTCCCCCAAACCACCTAGATCACCCTGAGGACCCCTCTCACCTCGGTCTCCCATCGATCCTAGGGGCCCGTCCGGCCCCCGGGGCCCTGCTGGTCCGTCAGTGCCCATAGGTCCTGGCTTACCAACCAATCCCTAAAATATAAATGAAAAGTACTACTGTTATCAAATTCTTACGATTAATCAGTTTAACGTCCGATTCCTCACCCGAAGGTGATGTCAGGGACATCTAACATTTTAGAAGCACATTTTCATTCAATAAAAATAATTCTCATGTGCTAATTTTAATAGTATAAGATGTATAAAGACTCTAATTCGTAACTCTAACTCGTAAACTCTAAGTCTAACTCGTAACTCGTAATTCTAGGTCTAACTTATATAATTTTTTATATATTTTAATATCTCAAAACATTATGATATCAAGTAGCCTACTGTAAAAAGTTTGGTACAGTTGTCATTATAAAATCATGCAAGTAAAATGTATAAAAGAACCTTAATTCCTCGCGGTCCTGCGGTTCCAAGAGTCCCTTGCATTCCCACGTCTCCCTGAAATTAACACAAATGAAAATCAATCAACATAATCAATCAATCCATTCATCGATTGGCATCAATCAGGCATTAGAAATCAATTAAAATCATTAGATTGTACTAGAATTAATTTTAATCATCAATGCGTCAGCAAACAATGGAAGTAAGAAGTGGGCTATAGATATAGCGCTTCTGAGACTTGGTTAAGCGTGCGCTATACAAAAGCTATAGATTGATTGATTGAGTAACTTGAAGTTAAATGTAGCAAATAAATAAATACAAATAAAATTATTCTACCGCGACCGGGCAAGTAATCTGAAATAAGTACATGAATGTGAAGAAATAGATGAAATACTATAAAAATTTACCCTTTTTCCAGTTTGTCCCGGTAGACCGACTCCTCCCTTGGTGCCAATTTCTCCCATCATGCCAGGGGATCCTCTCTCGCCCCCTCTCCCAGAGGGGCCCGGGTTTCCCTGAAATTGTCAGATAAACAACAATATTTTTAACGTAAAACGTCTAATAAATTGATATTTTGAAATTAAGAATGAACTATCGCCTTCTCAACTATAATAATTAAGGTAAAATCTCACTTAAAATCTCATTAAACGTCTCACTACTGTATGTGCCAGTCTTGTTATCGAGACCTTTGAAAAGATCTTGAGACCAAGTCGAGACCTTGACATTAAGCTCTCGAGACCAAGTTCGAAATCTTCATGGTCAGGTCTCGAGACCAAGTTAGAGAAATTACCACTGAGGTCCTTGACCTTGACATTAAGCTCTCGAGACCAAGTTCGAGACATTGACAAATGCTCTCGAGACCAAGTTCGAGACCTGAGAAATGGAGACCTGACAATCAAATAGATCTGAGAAACTATTGGACACATATAGAAATTGCGATTGGTGCCAAAACACAAACACGACAGTTTTGTGTTTTGGCAACAGTCGCAGTCTTTAAGAAATTATCATGCCTACTTACAAACAACCGTGTCCTTATTAATATGACACATTGCTCGTAAATAGAACACACATTGTTTTTATGCAAACGTACAGAAGTATAAACCTATCAGACACCTCCATCGTTATTTTTGTGCTTTGCCACCATTCGCAATTTTTAAGAAAGTATCATTCCTACTGACAAACAACCATGTCCTGATTAATTTTACATAATTATTACTCGTAAATAGAACACACATAATTTTTATGCAAACTTAAAAAGTATCAACCCACCAGGCACCTCCAACGTCAGTTTTGTGTTTTGGCACCAATCGCAATATTTAAGAAATTATCATTCCTACTTACAAACAACAGTGTCCTGATTAATATGACGTATTACTCGTAAATAGAACAAATATAGTTTTGTCTGCAAACTTAAAAAAGTAATAATCCACCAGGCACCTCCATCGTCAATTTCGTGTTTTGGTACCAGTCGCAATCTTTAAGAAATTATCATTACTACTGGCAAACAACTGAGTCCTGGTTAATATTAATATAATATATTACCCGTAAATAAAACACTCATAGTTTTTATGTTAACTTAGAATACAGTAAAATACAGTAACCCCAGGGTGCCTAGTAGGCAATTACAATGTCTGCTCTTGTTCTATTTACATATTGAGTGTAAATTTACAATTGTCATATGAGACATAATGGGTTAATAATAATAATACATAATAAAGCAATACATAATAAAATGGATTTATATAACGCTATTATGTCTCATAATAGCGTTATATAATTACTATGTAACGTAGGATACATACGATTTCTCCCTTGGGCCCGGGTAATCCCACAGGGCCATCACCCCCCGCCGTCCCCCCAGGACCAGGGAAGCCTGGGGCCCCTCCAAATCCGGACTCACCCTGTTGTTAATCAATTATCAATCAATCCATAATTATAAGCAATAGTAGTTTCAATAGAAGTTTCTAATTAAAGCAACAATATATTCAAAACACCGACAATTCTCTGCGAAATACCTTGGTAGTATAGGAAACCACTATTATGAGTTCATCCGTCACTGATGTAGCCGTCAGGCAGAGAAACTGTCGTCAAATTTGTCTTTAGTCCTTACTTTTTATGGTCTATACAAAATGCTTCACGCTAAGTGCACATTGCACAATGGAGGGAAAAGTAGCAGCAGCTGCAACACACTGCAATATCTGGGTGGGGAGGTTAAAATAAACTTCTAAAACGAGTTAAATAGACTAAATTAGTAACACCATTTACAGACTTATATAATTTTATGCATACCCTACGGTAATATTACAATTCATTTTATTTAACAAGCTTGACGAATGACTATTGCTATATACGTAGTGTGTTTTAGTCGATTGTATTATACAATACAATACAACACAATGAGGATTTAACGTCCGGTCCCTCACCCGAAGGCGATGTCAGGGACGTCTCAAGAATACCATGCAACTATACGTGGCACTCGTCAGTACCTTGGGGCTTCTGTGTCCTTTTTCTATTTTATGAATTCTTGGATATGTCTGATTGTGACGAAATGTTAAATAATAGAAATTTAATTCAAACGAAAAAGAAACATACCCTCGAGCCTTTCTCTCCTGTACTACCGGACTGGCCTGCTTCTCCCTACGCATTGCAAACATCGACATATCGTCGCGTAGGGCTAAGTTAATCAGCAAGGGGCCACTTTATTCATTTTGAAACAGCTGTAAAATATTTCCAAATTTCTTTATTAATTAATTTCGGCAGTCAGCACATACATTAATAAATAAAGATATCAGGAAATTAATATATTATTTAATAAATTTAAAATATAAATGTTTAGATAAATTTAGTCGGCCAGTACGTTTTATAATCCTATACATTCATTTATCACAACATACAAATTACAAATCATTTTACACGAAATAAAGAAGGTATGCGTAAAAGGCCAGAATTGGCACTTACATATTCCGATTTAACTAAAAGCACAATTTTTATAATTTTATATTGGCGAATTAATGGTGACAAGGAATCAGACGCTAAACAGATCAGAGATGTCAGAGAATTCAAGACACTTTGGCGGAGATATTGTGTGCCATATTTGTTTTCGAGCGTAGGCGGTGAGCTGATTCCGATCCTGAGCGATTTCAGCAAACAGGCATAGTCATTTATCTGACGGTGAGGTCGCTAGCCTCATTCTACGCAATCCTATTTGATAATAGGATTATATACGCCAGATCTGTGGTATACGAGAGAGAGCCAATGTAGGGGATGATACCTAAAAGAGAAACACGTTGAATTAAAATGCTTGTTTAGACCATGAAGCATAATCCGTATTGCAGCACTTTTATCAAATGATGTATTTGTAACTAAAGTTACCGGTTTTCCAGCCTCTCCAGTATCGCCTTCTTTTCCAGGGAATCCTATAGAACCAGTCTGCCCCTGACTCCCTCTCTGACCATAGGCACCCGACTCACCCTGGAAAAGTTAAATAAAATATTTAACGTCCATCGTTGATATGATCTGATTTGTGCAAGATGTCGCGCGGTTAACATTGAAAACAGTCTACGTTTTAATACATAGAGGACAGTGCAGGAGCTTGAAGGTCTCGTTTTATCACCTGCAACCAACGCGAGAAGGCCTTCCCGTATCAAGCGACTGACCATGCCGCTGCAACGCTACAATGCAGTATGCTTTCGCGGCACATTGGCTGACATGGCATTCCAAAGGTCAAGAGATTTATTTGAACAAATATATTATATTTTATCTATACTTATTTAACGTAGGCCTAATAAAAATCTATTTAATCTCATTTTTAGCCTGTGTCGTTTACCACCCAGAGAATTAAAAAGTACTAAAAGTTTGAATGCCGTTTCTTCAGTGAAGGATGATGTCAGGGACGTCTCAACAGCACGTATCCCAGGAAACCAGCTGATCCACCTAAAGCGGTTTGCAGAAGCATGAGCTGGAGAAACTAGATCCTAAACGTTCCATGTCCGGTAATCAAAAGAATGTCAGGTGAAATATTTTATGTTTGCGGTGAAAAAGATGTGTCTTTAGATATAGGATTGCATATAATATAGTACAATACAATGTCTAATTTAATGCCCAGGTCATTATTGGAAGTTAATACCCGTATTGGTTCTAATGAAGTAAATAGAACCCTAGATATACCGCCTACACGATGTGGGGATGCTAATTTATTGAATAATAATCAATTTCTATCACATTTTCCTGCTCCTGCAGCAGAAATAGCCTATCTCCCGACACCTAGAGGGTGTCAGCACCACAGCTGGCATCCTGGGCGAGCAATAATAACAACAAGTAAATAAGTTACCTTGATCCCTGGTACCCCAGGAAACCCCGGTGATCCAGGGGGACCTGACTGACCAGTGGATCCTGACTGTCCCACGTTACCATCGCCACCCCTTGATCCCTGATCATAAATTATACAATGTCATCAACTTTATCTATTTATAGTGATTTAGGAGGCATTTTCTGACCTGTTACACAACCAATTTACACTAAAACATTACATACAATAAACACTAGTGCTAAGTAATTGTACTGGGAGATGTTAGCTTGCGCAATGCCAACGTACCGACGGACGTATACAGCAGAGGCAGGATTGCAAAGTTAGGAAGAGACGAGGATACTCATTCTGGGGTATGTCTCTTTCAATATGTATTCTTTAGTTAAACCGGGCTTGCAGTCTTCCAGGTTCTAACAGATATCCACGGTTATATAAATCACTTAATTGTTTTTCAAATAATTCATTGTTTATTTAATTATTTTAAAGCATTCTAACAATACCAATACTAAACAGCACCACGTTTTCTTCAAATATTTAATTATTTAAATATTTATTTAATTATTTATTTAATTATTTTAAAGCATTCTAACAATACCAATACTAAACAGCACCACATTTTCTTCAAATATTTGTTGATAAATAGGCCTACTAAATTTAACATACAGTGTCATGCCACCTACCGGAGCTCCGTACTTTCCTTCAGAGCCTCTTTCTCCTGGCTGACCTCTCGTTCCCTGCAACAACAGCAATTTGAGTGCTGACGTCATCGAAGCCCTCCATCCCTCTCGGGGGTAGGTTAATGGGAAGCAATTAGTACGTAGTATATGACTGCTTCGAAAAATTGCGTAGGTTACCACAGGTCTGGCGTATATGATCCAATTATCAAAACTAGGATTGTATAGTAGAGTGGGGCTGGCGACCTCACCGCCGGATTAATGACTATGTCACCTGTATGCTGCAATCGCTCAGGATCGGGATCAGCTCCGCGCCTACGTTCGGTAACGAATATGGCACACAACCGTTACCTCTTTTACCGTCATCCATGACAATATCTAAATTAATGCCAATTTTACAACAAAGACTAACTGTCAAAAATACATAAATAAATTAATTGAACGGCAAATATTATAATACTCGAATGGGACCTTAAAGAGAGGAAGATTTACGGAATATTCATAACCCGTGGAATAAAAAAATAAATAACAACAGGACCCTAATAATAAAAAGTCAAATAATTATTACTATATTTTAATTACTAATATTATTCCGATTCGTCCCTGATATCGTCCACAGATGATGAACAGGACGTTAAATCGTCATTCATTTATTTATTATCTTATTTATTTATTTATTTCACGTTACCGTACAATCATACATATTCAATAATTCAGTTCAGCGAAAAAAAGGACACAAAGACCCGAAGGCGCTAACATGTGTCCCACAGGAGTAATCGACCGAAAAACACGACATAAAAACAGTGCATTAGACAAGCAGGTAGAATAAAAATGAATAAAAATAGAGTCAATAAATACAAACTATAACTGCTGCGATATATTACTATCAGATTAAAAAATCAGATAATTGTTAAAATCTTACCAGTGTTCCGCTAGGTCCAAGCAGGCCTGGTGAGCCATCCGGTCCCTGAAATATAGCAAAATTGTTGAAGATTAAGCAGTAGCATCCGTAGTTTTGCTTCAACTTAATTGAAGAATTGGTATAATGATTTTTTTTATTAGACACCGAGAAGGGTTTGACAACCCTGTAAGATATACTGCTTACAAACTAAGAATGTCAATTGACATTATACAGAAAATTACACAGAATATCTAGGTGGCTAATTACACAAAACAATCTTCACATAGTCAACGGGTAATAAAATAAAAGAAGAGAAAACGTAAATAGAACGTTCATTAGTATCTATGCCATTGGATTTATTAATAATTGAACAACGTTGGTTACATTTAAAATATAGTTCCGGGCAAAGGACAATCTCACCTCTACCGTAGGTGAGATTGTCCTTTGAGATATACTACTATACATCTCACAATTTATTCAAATTTCCAACCCGAACTCTCACCCTAACCATAAAATGTATAGTAAAGTGGAAAATGACAACAAAATTAGATGTGAATGAGACAATATTAATATATTTGGTATGTAAAATATGTGTTAAATATTTTCAATTGAAATTATTTATTTGAACTGTATTCACTATTAAGTTCGATAAGTCTTATTGACAAGAGAGAAAGTATCAAATGCAAATCGTTGAAAAACTTTACGTGATGGATGAAAACTGACTCCATTTTTGGATTCAGCACCCCAAAATAATATATGTATGTGTTGAGATGAAATTATAATAAATAATAAAAAGTTCTTAATGACCATCAAGTTGCTGGTCTGTGCAAATAATTAAACGCACTAGAACTTGTATATTGCATTATTAAAGCTCCTTTAGACAGATCATGTTTTTTATTTTTTTATTTTTTATTAGGCACCGAAAAGGGTTAGACAACCCTGTAATATATGCTGTTTACAAATTAACAATGACTATTAACAGTAAGCTTACATATCAAATAATGCCATATATCTAGGTGGCTAATTGCACAAAAACAATGTTCACTTAGTCAAGGAGTAATAAATAAATGAAAAGAAAAATTTAATTAAAAGTTCATTTTATTTATACTACTATAAATTATTTATTAATAATTGAACAACGTAGTTTATATTAAAAATTTAGTTCTGTTGGTACAGTTTTGATCATTACATGATATAATTTATAGATTATCATTGACAGATAGATTACATACCCTATCACCCTGTGTACCTTGCTCGCCCTTTCCACCCGGCATACCGTTGAATCCCTGTATAGTTACAGCAACACATTGTTATGTCAAGCAGAGGCAATAACAACAATATCATTAGAGTCAAATAGCCTAACACTATTCTACTTGTAGTGTTTCATCAAACTTCCTTGCCATTTCGATTTCGAGAGGGCGGGGGTGATTTGAACATTAAGGGGGAGGGGAATTCATGCGCTTTGGGCAAAATTGATAATTATACATTATGCTCAATTTATTTTTATGAGGGGGAACTACAAAGTTTAGGAGGGAATCCCTCCCCTAGATTAAACACTGTTCCAATTGGGGTCGTGATAATGAAAGACTATAATTATCATTATTAATTTATTGCCCATAGCTGAGTTTGATGGGCCTCTGTGTGTTATAATATACGTTTACATTATAGTCTGCTGACAACTGCCCCTGTAGACTACGTGTAAAATAATCGTACAGGACTACGCATCTGCACAATTGTGCTGTTTGGATAGGGTAGGCGGTAACACGCTTGCTAGATATACAAGATGTCACGAGCTCGAGTCCCAGTCGAGTCAATTTAGATTCGACACGGAAACCGACGCTAAACTTAGCTTTAGCTTTTTATATGCTAACCCCAATCAGTTCGAGTTTATGCCAGCGAGGTCAAAATCGTGTAGACCTATCTTGTATGCGATACATTAATGTGTTAATGTATTGAGTACTTAGATTGACAAGCTATCCGACTGATATAGTAGTAATAATTTTCCAATGTTTGATCTTCATTCAATGATGACGTAAATTGAGTTTATTAAGGAATATCTTAGCTTGTCAGAGATATTATTGAGGTTGTAACTCAGTTGTACAATTTTATAAAGAACATAGTAATAAATATTATTTGATTCAAATTTCTAGACTTACTCGATGACCCTTCATTCCCGGCATTCCGGCTGTTCCCACTTTACCAGAGGGTCCCTAAACATTATTATATAATTTAGTCCATCATAGAAGTACGATTAATCAGGATAACTTGTCACCATAACTCTATGCTAATTTCTGTTTGAAGGATGTGTGCACTGTGCAAGTATCATTTAAAGAAAGATAATTAAAATGCAATTCAGCAACAACAACTAAAACAACATGAATAACAACACTGTTGAAGTGCCATCGTAGTTTATGACAATATCGAGCATTATGAATTAAGCCAAGACAATCCGATCCAAAGACAATCCAAAATGATTCTAATAAGTTGAGCCTGTAGCACATCGGTTGAGTGCCCGACTCCGGTTCTATTTGTTCATGGTTCAGATTCCAAGGCTCGCCCGTCACTGATGTTAGACCGCGATATTGACATTAAGTTAGGCTTAAAATGCTAATTAACTTTTACCTACTGAGCCTCCACACACGGTGTCTTAGATCTTGAATTTTTTTATACACTACTAAGTCGTATTCTAAATCGCTCGAGTAATTGATCAAGCTATTCGTATGACTTGGCCTAATAGTGATAATAAATAATAATAATAATAAATAATAGTCTTTCCATATAGAACTGTAATATATTTCGCAATCTAACCGGAAGTCCAGTCATTCCAGGTGCTCCATCAGCTCCATCGTATCCTGGATTACCCTAGAACAACATAGAAAAATCATTTGATTTTATATAATGTAGTGCCAGGGCCGTATTATCCATATGCTGACTAGGCTTAAGCCACGAGGCCCACCAGCAGGAGGGGCCCCTGATCGCCCATCATGAAATCTTTCAAAGGAAGAATGTTCTTAAAGATTTCCTGTGTTTACACTATTCAAGCAGCTAGACTTATTGAAACTTTTTTATTGTTCACGTTCGCCAACATTTTAGCCAATAAGAATCTGTTCTGTAAGTTCAACAGGTTGGACTCGTCTATTCCGCAAAGATTCCCCACCGAGGTCGTCACAGCGTTACCATAATAAAAAAATGTAGACAAAAGACGGGCTTTATTTATGGCTATATTCGCTGAATAGAGCCATAAAGTCATCAAAGAGTGACTCCTATTAAACGTGGTAGCTTGTGGCCCAATCTAGACAGCATTTTGGAATTGAGCGTACTCTCATTGGTTTACATTCTGTCTTGCAGTATCATTGCTCGAAAAGCATGCATTAATTGAGCAAATCGTGTAGAAATAAACATAGAGCGTCTTGAACTGTGTGTCAAAGTTTATCCAATGCTTCCCTGATCTAAAATCCTCTTAGGCCTTGCATCCTAGGCTATGACTTCCTTGGCTATGACCTCCTAGGCTATAACCATAGGTTACATGGTCGACAGGGTTTGGTGAAGCGGTTAGCGCGCTTGTCTCAGAATCGATTGACGGCTAGTGGCGTGGGAACGATTCCCGGGTCGTAGATAGGCAAAAATATACCCGCAACCTTTGGGCACAGGTGAGTATTGGTGCCTAGAAGATGGAAGGTTAATCGTTTATCTGCGCTTGCAGCCATTGAATAGCTATTTTAATGAAATACACGATTCGTGTCTTTTGCTTTTTGATAGGGACTCAATGTCTGCAAGCAAAGATAGACGATTAAACTTCCATCTTTTTGTCTCCTGACCTGCATGGTAATCGTTCCCACGCCATTAGCCGTCAATGAGTTATTACTGCAATGTGCTTCTAAATATTAACTCTCACAACCTAGGTGAATTGTCAGATGCGTTGAAGGAAATATTTCAAATAAAGTTAACCTTTCAGAGGTTTGCGAACTTCACAGAGAGGTCAAGATTAACTGTAGCTTATTAATTTAGTGGTTTATGAAAGAACAGTCAACAACTGCTTGGTGATCTGTATTAAGTCATTCACTTACGTTTCTACCCAGAGGTCCTGGAAGTCCTGGGGACCCTCGAGCTCCCATGAATCCCTGAAACATACAAGTATTGCTATACAATTATCATCATACGTTAGAATACAAGTACCTATGGGTGCTTAAAATATTATAATTTTTATTATCTCTACTAGATAGCCTATTTAAATTTTAAATTGGTTGTGTGACAGGTCAGAAATGACCTCCTAAATCAGTATAAATAAGTTAGTTTCATTTTGATTCATTCAATTGTATTCTACAGTATAATATCTCATTAAGCAAAATAAGTACAATGATTAGGCCTAACATATAATCTAAGTAAAGTATCAGAAGAATTATATAGACAACACATGAATATTATTAAACTTAAGCAGAATGCTTTAAGAGTTAAATAGGTTTCCATTTCATGTGGTAATGACAGCCAAGAATAAGAGTAAGAGAAAGAATACAAAAGAGATGAACATAAAAAATAGAGAAAGCGTTAAACTTCATCATGTAAAAAAAAGGTTTGAATGGGTGAAAAGCTATGAATTTGTGAAATATGTAAGCCTGCAATCTCCCAATTTTTATTTATGATGAAACGGACGGTAGACCCTTAATGTCTATTGTGGTTATAACCTACTGGTTGGCCAGGTTCACCAGGATCTCCTCTCGGTCCCTGATATCCTTGCTTGCCCTGAAAATATATTGCAGTAGTCATAGTTGAGCTTTTCAATCAAGACACCAAAAATAAATTATTAAGAAACTTATAATTAGTTTCACGCCAATTGCAGTGGTGATATAATACTTTGGGTTCTTAGATAACGTACTCTATTACTATGCTCTGCCAAAAATGTTTATTCTTTCGTGATGTGAAAGATGGCAAAATATTAAATCCAATAATATTGGTTTAACTTAAATAGATCTAAGGCTAACAGGCAGATTCGTACGATATTGAATGAATGATTGATTGATTGATTACAATATAATAGAAATATGTGGTTAACGTCCGTTTCATTATCAGGACGCCACGACGACATCAGAGACGCCAAGTGATTGATTTATTATTAAGTGATTGATAAATTAATTTCTGACATTATATTAGGCCTAATATACAATCAATCAATCAGAATGCAGCGCATCTTAACTACGTCTCAGAAGCGCTTTATTGCACTCACCGGTGGTCCTATAGCCCCGGCACTTCCACGCCCACCTCTCTGAGGCTGAAAATAAAATCCAAAAGTTAAAAACTTCAGTAAGATATAAATAATTCTGTTAATCAATACCACACTACTATTTAGAGAACAAGTGACCAGTGACGGCGCCACACCAGGTCGCATCAGGTCAATGACCTGGTAAAAGATCCTCCGACCTGGTGTCCGATCTGGCGACCAGACCTGTCTTATTATATTGTTATAGCATTTTACCATTTTCCGACCTATCTTTCATCTTAATGAGCTGGCAATGACCTGGTTGCTAGGAAGGTCTGGCGCCACCACCGCACGTAACCAAGTCTCAGAGGCGCTTTATCTAAGCAATGCCTCATATCATCTTTGTATTTGAAATAGGATTCTAAGTCGCAATATGCCTATATAAAGATTTAAAGCTGACATATGAAACGTGGCAAATTGAGTCAGATATAGGCCTATACAGTATACACCTCACCATATTTAAAAGTTGTAATCGGCTGCATGCTCTACATTTTAGAATGAGTAAAAATTAATTAAAGAAAAAGTTTAAATGAATGTAGTGTACATAGGCGGGTACATCGTATAAGCTTTCTTCGACAATGATAATAATATGCCAACAATATACATATTGTACATGCAATACATACGAATGCAATACATATGCCATATAAAACAATAATATAATTCTGATAACATAGGCTACGAGGATATTCTGAAACATGCAATGCATGAAAGAGAAATGAAGCGAGAATGAATCTAAACTGCATTCACGTAAGCCATAAACAAATCATAAAAAGTCAAGAGTTTAACTGCGGCAGATGCCTGGGGCGTGTCCCTGACAATGCCTACGGGTGAGAGAACGGGCGTTGAATCCTTATTGTATTGTTGTATAGTGATCATGTTTATGAGTAGGCCTACTATATGTAACTTTCCCGTGTTGGGTCTGGGAAACTTTAGAATACACCAACCGACATCTGCATGTGTTTCGTAAGATCCGACTAACGCAGTGAAGGGCAGAGTGATCTGGGCCATGACATCTGTGTAGTATACCAATTGGTCGCTCAATTCCAGACTTGGGAGGCCTTGCCATACGAGTGTGGCCTATGGCAGACTACACAACTTTTCCCTTCACTGCCCAAAAACGCCTCAGAGATATCAAGTATATAGAGGCGATATAAGATAGGCGTTTCCTTTTATATTGTATTTCATGTGATATAACTATTAGCTAAACTGACAGTTTGTATTTGCTGGTTCTGCTCTGGCCTCTGATAAGATGGCGGCTGTCCTCCGGCCTTTTCCTGGTTCTGCATTTGATCCCATGGCTGTGAATATAATAGGCATGCAATAATTGGGCAATAAGCATAACATATACAAGCACATATATATATATAGGCAGAATATAGCGCAAGATATAAACATAAACATGCACAGATAATTACAAGGAACTAAATAGTTATAAGAAGCATAAGGAATTATACGATAAATACAAAATATGAATTCTTGAATTCTGATAAGATAAAAATGGATATTTAAAATAAAGGGAAACATGCGCATATATAGGCCTAGTTCTTTTCTTAAAATATCAGAAGGTATATCAAATTCTCATTCAGACAAGTTTTATTGTTGGTTTAGCCTACTAAGTGATGTTTAGAGTGTTGTTTCTTTTTTCAGATTTGGGAAAGTCTTCTTCGGGCTATCAATCCAATCATGCTTCCCTTAGTAATTTTTTTTGTAATTGTCAGTTCAGTTTAACAACCCCGGATATGTAGGCCTAATTGCATAACCATATTTACTATAATAAATAATTATCTCTCACAACACACGAGCATGAAAGTTAAGTCAAAAGACAAAATAAGTCAAAATAAGATTTCTGCGGTCCAAAATCAACACTCACTATTATTAATCAATATGGGTTTAGTGTCCGTTTCGTCATCTGGCGACGATATCAGGGACGTCAATTATAGTTTGGCTGAGCCGATAGCACATAAGTTAAGTGTCCGACTCGGATTCCATAGGTTCACGGTTCGAATTGCAGGTCTCGCCTCGTCAGTCACTGATGTATCAGTTAGACCGTGAAACAGACGTAAAGTTCAGCTTTACCCTTTTAATTTTAAGTTTTTTTATTAGACAACAAAAAGGGTTAGACAACCCTGTGAGCATCACTGCTTACAATATACAGGCATACTGTTACATACACTTGCATGAAATGTTCACAAACAGCAACTCTTGGTGGTTAATTAACAATGAACAAAAATCTCTAGATAAGAAAAATTAAGTGATGTTAATGAGCTATTTTCATGAATTAACCGCCATATTTGCTACATCAGCACTGCGATGTTATCTGCTCGCCCATTGGTCGATCAGTGGACGGATTGTCCAATGGTCGCGTACGTAACAAGTCACGTGACTAAGTGGTATACCTCCAGAGATGACGTAGCAAAAGAGGCGCTCAATTCATGAAAATAGCTCATTAAAATTTAAAAAACCTTTAACATTACCTGGTGTCCAGTAGCTCCGCCACACTTAAAAATTTGCGGGTGTCTGAAATTGAGAAAATTGGTGGGTGTCCAAATTTTACCAAATAATGGTGGATGTCAGTGGGTGACTAAAATTGAAAGGCTTGAATTTACAAATAGAAAGTGAAAATGATAAATAAGTGGTAAATGTTACAGTAACCACTGTAAAGCAACCGAGGTTTTG
>JAQFZF010000738.1:0-16168 GCA_034695365.1 Enchytraeus norvegicus | reverse complement strand
TTGAGTGATCAAAGTTTAATTCAGGAGCCTTCCAGCCAGGAATGTTGAGGGTCCCTCCTGACTTGACTTGATCTTGACTTGCTTGACTCGACCAATCCCGACTCAGTTGCTACCAGACTAACGACAACTCTCATAGAGAAATTGCGTAGTAACTAAAGGCAGTTTCTTTAATCTTGAATCCCGAGTCAGTTGCTACCAGACTAACGACAACTCTCATAGAGAAATTGCGTAGTAACTAAAGGCAGTTTCTTTAATCTTCTTTTCACTGCAACAATACTATAATCATGATAAGTTAAGCAATGTCTAGCCTTGACCAGAACATGCCGAACTCTATCAGATAACTAGTATGTGCAGGATAACTCCAGGTTGCCGCAACGTTGTTATAGTTTTAATAGATTTAAGCGATGTCTGATCTAGACCAGAATACGCAAAAACCCTATTAGACTCATAGCACGTGCCGGGAACCTTTATCTTGCTTGCTTGATCTTGCTTGTTCTTCTGTCTTCGAAGATTCCTCCGAAAGAACTGATCAATATTAGAATCTTTGTAAGTCGCACAATAACTAACGCTTATCGAAATAGGTTAGAATATTGCCGACCTTACAAGATCTGAATATCTCAGAGTTCAGGAGAGAACCCCTGATTTCGGGAATTACACGGTCTTTTATAAGAAAGTCTGCAGGCCAGAGGCCTAGTAGGCTAGACCTCAAACCTCTGCCCGCTCATACATAATCACATTGTCCACCTTGTAAAGAGTAGAAAGGGGAAAATGTATGCAATTGTATTAAGTAATTAAATAACATGCTAATGAATCAAATTATACAAATCAACATAATAACGCGTGTTTATGCATATAAGTACTAAAATAGAATAATATAGCATTTTAAACACCAGCAAAATAAGAATTTACTACTCATTAATCAAGACTTCGCATTCAATAATCGTTTACACACTTGCCCTTAATGCCAAAGACTGCGGGTTCAAATCCCAGACGGGTCCATGTCTGATAGCTTATCTTTGATGAAGAAATTAATGTTAGCTCTAACCTTACAACAATTATCCATATAAAACTGTTAATTAAAAGAGACATTTATCATGGGGGAAGCAGCAAAATTACGCGCCTTACATTGCATGCAGACTGCACTTTCTCTCCCAACAACTTTAAGATAGCAATAAAACAATATGCAATATAATGCTTTTGTAATATACCATCAATAACATCACAAATATCATAGAAATAGTATTCTCTACCCCTAATAGTCCAACTTTAACACTAATTATGCGAAAATACCATTTACAAATACCATATCAGAAATCAATATTAACATAACTACAACAGAGTGTTATACTGACGCGGAAAAGCACCGATTAGCCAGTAACTTAACTCGTATGCATTGGGCAAGAAAACTTATGTCTGGTTCATCATCCATGATGACATCAGGGACGCCGTTGTTGGCAAGGCAAATGCAGCCACTCCGGGTGACGAAATGGACGTTAACCCAGCCAAAATCCAAATCCCTGATAGTACCGCTTAATCATTTCGCCCCAGACGTAGTAGTCGAGAGGTTACTTTAGAGAGAGACGTGGTATATATATATATATATATATAATATTCTTTTATTTCAAATCCATCTGTCAACCGCAGATAGTTACATTGTTAACACATATACGAAATACAAATACAAAATAAAGTATCTTAGGTAGTTAAAAGTAAATAGGCTAAAGAGTTATGAAACTTGCTAGACTAGAGGATGGTAATGTCATTAAATTGTCGGCCTAATAGCAGAGCTAAAGTTTGCTTGAATCATTTAATATCATGCGAGTAATAAAGTTTTTATCTTCGAGACTAGTTCGTTTGTGGGAAGCAAGTAACTACTCTTGGAAGCGTTTCTGCGAGTTGAGTACATGTGCAGATTTAATGGAGGCAAAAGAGGAGCAAGTACGTGGTTAGGATTAGTACTAATGTCACTAAATAACTTACTATCAGCAGAAGCACACATAGCTTCAAATGTAGAATCTGCAGAGTAGAAACCGGCCTTTTTTGCTCTGCGTAAGAAGGCTTCAAGCCGGTTTATATCTTCTGAATTTGTAAACCAAGAGCCAAGAGGCAATTAGGCTACATCAGGTTAAAACGGACAAGTAGTCACTGGCTTTTCGGCACTTATGTGGTACATTAAAATACTAAAAAAATCATAAGCCAATAGGGACATATAAATCATAGGGACATATTTTAATTCATGGAAATAACATCACAATTTTGTGCAGTTTGTTGCGCGTCAGCAGCATACGTGAAAGTAATGCAGTGCTTCCCATGCGCCTGTATACAACAATGTTGTATTTTAAAAGTTTTAACATAATTTTTAATTACCTTACAAATGTATTAAAAGTTATAAAAAGGATCAAAAGCGGTTAGACCGATTGGTCAATGATCATGTTTAAATGGTGAAGGTATGATTGATAAAGGAGATCACAGAAGGAAAGTATGATGGAAGCAAACAGCGAGGTTCAAACCGTGTGGTTAAATGACCGAACCCTGTTGGCCTTCGCTGGATAATTTAAAAGAAGGCGGGACATATTTTAATTCATGGAAATACTGCTGTGAAGTAATATAACCTTAAACATGACATAGTCTAAATCGACTCAGCACAGTAGAAGGATTTTTTAAATTAATTATTTAAAAGTTATATTTCTGTTATTTCTAAAATGCTATGTTCCTGTGTTTTTCCATAATCATAGGCCTATATGAATAATGTGTCTACGAAAATACCGGGCAAAGTACTCCAGAAAAACCATTTGACCTTTCCTCCGAATGAAAAATCAATCAATCAATCAATGAGGATTTAACGTCCGATTCCTCACCCGAAGGCGATGTCAGGGATGTCCCAAACGGGATGTGTAACTACAGACAGCATCCAACCACCAGAACACTCCTGCAAATGCACAAGCTAAAAGAGAAAGCGAGATCCAAAACAGTGCAAGTCCGTTATCAAAGCAAGAAGGTCTGTTAGAACAGATCTAGGGTGGAAAGAGATAAGTTTTGAGCTTGCTTTGGAAAGTAGTAATGAAGTACAAGATCGCAAATCTTGTGGCAAGGAATTCCATAGTGTTGGAGTGGCATAGCTGAACGGGCGTCTGCCTATTTCAGTTCTAATGTCTGGCACTTTTAGAAGATTAGTGCCGGACGAACGAAGGGTGCATGTGGGTTGGTAGGAAGATATTAGCTTAGATAGATAAGAAGGTTTAGCAAAGTTTAGTACCTTAAATGTTGACGAGGCTATCTTGAATTTTATGCGTTCTGGGACAGGAAGCCAAGTTTACCTGTGTCTATAATTGATATTGAAACAGGACGTTAAAACTTCATTGATTGATTAATTTTGTGTAGCTGACGTGCATTGAGTCTGAGAAATGATTTTTTATCAGTGTAAATCGAAATGCAAATGTATTAAATGATTATTGGTGTTACTGCTCAGTATTTATGCAATTATTAATATTCATGTAGTGCCTTCTGTATGTGATATCGTTGTGTGAACTTTTGCACCAATAATTGTAATAATAATAAAGGTTCAACGTCCATTTCCTCATCCAGCGATGATTTCAAAGGCGTAGCCTTGCACTTAAAATTTATGCAGAAGCGCAGCGAGCTTGATTGCGAATCATTTAAATTTGTATCGTAAGACTATTACTTAGGTGGGCTATACATGTTAGATAATATAGCATTGTTATGCTCTTAATAACATTTCAACTGATAAGTTAATGAAATGTCATTTTTATTATCGATGTTAGATTACTTAGCCCACACCCCGCGGAATTGCAGTTATTTATAACGAATAGCCTAATGAAGTTTCCAAAATAACGACATATGCTAGATTAATTATCCTTTAGCCTGAGGCGTTCTCGCTCCTTTTTAGAAAATGTGTCATATGTAACTCATACAAAGGGTAAGATCAAATATTTATCTAGCTAAAAGCGCACTATTCGTTTCATTTAGGACTGCAAAATTCGACATGGGTAAATGCAGTAGAACTATTATGACGTTAATTTCTTTGTAACTAAGCAATTATGTAGCCCTATATGAATGTGTGTTTTAGTGCTCGTTTTCTTCCATCATAATGATTACTACATTGTTTCTCGTATTATACATAATTTGTGTTTACGTGTTTCGTGTAATATTTATCATCTCTACATATGCCATTGCTTGTACCTATGAATATCATTGTATAGTCGTGTAAATATATGTACGTATCTATTTCTATATTTTGATATGTAGGCTATGTAATATTCTTAGCCGCTTTGGATCCGGCAAACATAAGAATACATCAACCGGAAGCTGCACGTGTTTCGTAGAAGTCGACAAACGCAGTCACTGGTTAAGGAAATCCCTCAGATAAAAAATTTGTCGAAGAAAATATGGCATACAAACTCTACAGTTATATGCCATGGACCTGCCTTTAGGCAGTGCACTGAGAGAGAGAGAGACCAATTCAATGCAGTGCCAAATGGCAGGTCCAATGCACAAAATCTCATGCAATATCTTCTCTCACTTACAAATGATAAACAAAAGAAGTAAAATAAAAAATGGCTCAACCTTGAACTATACAAATGATTCAAACAATTACCCCAGAGGTAGTTTTCTGTTGTCTTCTGCAGTATCGGCATTATTCGTCTTTTATGAACGCATGCAGTTGTAGATGAATCAATCCTTCTGATGATGCATAAAGGTTGTCCTGGTTGGATAGCGTAGTCGGTAGCACGCTTGCCTGACCAGGAGACCTCAGGTTCTAGTCCCAGCCGGGTCCGTCTCTGACAGTATGCTTTGATAGGGAAACAGTCAGACGTTAAACTTAGCTATAAATTTTGGGCGAGCAACAACAACAACAAGTATAGAACAGAGAATTGATTGTATTTTTATTATATTTTTGATCTGATACTATTTACATGTATAATCATTTCAATGTGTAATCGAGGAATAAATAGAACTGTACAACACAATAACATCGTTCAAGCGACCTGCTATACTGAGAGATAAAATATTGCACACCCTCTGTACAATAACAATTTCTTAGCCTTACTTTTCCATTATTTCGAGCAAATATTTCTTTTAATATTCAGCTAATTGACAGACGATAGGAAGCAGCTGTTTACGATGTTGCAATTCTTAGTTTCTGTTTTTATTTTATTTTTTCTATTTTTTTTCTCTGAATGATTAATCGTACCTTTGCCTTTTGAAGACCGCACGTGGCAGCTAGCGCAGATACACGAGGAACCTACCGGCATCGATTACACACCAGTGCCAAGGGTGCTGGGGTAATTTGCTGGCTGACGTGGGATTTGATCCTGAGTCACTTTAATTCAATCACTTACATCAGAGCGAAATTAACAACCTTACGCTCGGCGCCATTACCCCATCGGTGAATTGATGGATTAATATGCTATTAAATTCATAGGAAAGGTATTCATTGTTTAGTACATAAAAATTTGGTCTTAAAACTCCTTAAAATATTAATTTGCGATTAAAAATGTGTGACTTATCATTGAGTTGCATGGCCATTGGCCACCATAGCTTACGTGACAATGAATGACGTTCTTAAATGACTAATTCTTAACTTGAATTGGGCAGTTGAGCCACAGAGATATACAAAGATATGTTTAAATATTCCCACACACTTAGCCACAAACGGTGGCAGAAATAGGAGTCTTTTCATCATCATCATCATCACTTGACCGACTTAGATAGGCCTAGTGCGAGGTGCTGCTTTGATCAATCCGTTCCACTCGCTTCCACTCTGTGCCACTTTTTTTAATCTTTCACTATTTAAACTTAATTTTACATCTATACTCAAGAGGTCTTCATTTACAATTTTTACCCATGTTTTAAATTTCCTTTCTTCTTTTTGCCTGCTTTTCTAGTTGCTTCATTTAATGCTTTCCTTACTGGAGTTATTTCATCAAGTCTCATTATATGACCCACCCAGCTAAGTCTTCTGTTCATTATAGTTTGGCTCCAAGGTGCCATTCCAGTTCCATTATATAATTCTACATTACTTATTGTATATGGATAGTGTATTTTTAAAATTCTCCTTAGCAAGTTCCTTTGAAAAACATCTATGTCATTTTCCAGTTTCTTATTAGCAGTCCATAGTCACTATTGTATAAAAATATACTTTCCACATAGGCTAGAAATAGTCTAATTCTAGTTTTGAGTTTAAGTTTTTTACTTTCAAGTTATTTTATATGTACTAGGAGTCTTTTAGTAGGGGCCAAATATATTATTTAATGAATTTGTATCGAAAGGTGTGGTTAAATAGAAGAGAGGACGGTGGGTAGGTCATATTGAGGGGGCGGGCAAAATATGCGGATTCAGTCCACAATTTAAACAAATCAATTCAAGGTGGCCAAGTCCGCGGCCCACACAAATATTATTGACACAAATCTTTGATATATTTTACATTATGTATTATACATATTATACACACAAACCATACAATCTTAGAATGAGAAAACAAAAAGCGATTTGGAGTAACATACTAATAAAATATTAGCACAATATTAACAAACACAATATATTGAATTGAATTTATTTCACACAAATTAAATCAGCAAAACATGTACTACCTAACAGAGAGTGGAATATTATCGTAGCAGTACGAACTGAAGCCTATGATTTAAAATACAGCGATTTCCAGGCGCATATTCACAAATACGTAAACATACAACCAAGCACGCATGTACAGAAACGTCTACACGTGCACAAATAACAGCAGACATGCAACCAAACATGCATGTACAAAAACACTTACAGATATGCACAAATATGCAAACATACAGCCAAGCAGGCTTGAATAAAAACACTCACATATAGGCCTATGCACAAATAATAGCTGACGTACAGTCAAGCATGCAGGCACAAAACATTACACATATGCACAAATAACAGCAAATAAACAACCAAGCATACACATATGCACATTTATAGCAGACATTCAACCAAGCATGTAAGACTCGCAAGTACAAAAACACTTACATGTATGCACAACTAATAGTAAACATAATATGAATGCAAATACATACCCGGGTTGCTGGGGAGGAGGGTTATGGCAGAGTGGTTAGAGCGTCGACCTCAGAAACACGAAGATCTGGGATCGATCCCAGGTTTTCCTGGTCCAGAAGAATAACCCCAGGCATCTGGTAAGTTAGTGGATATCGGCGCTTGCAGCATTGTGCGCTCTAAACGGCAATGATACGTCTAATAATAGATAATTTAAAAATATACCGAAAACAGCAACTAAGAAAGGAAACTTTGTAAACACGTGCTGTTGACATGTGTGTGAAAAAAAGAAGATAAAAACAAAAAAAACACGATTGATAAAAACAAAATAAAATAATCTAGATTCTGTTAACGATTTAAGAACATGCACATCTTTTAAGCAGACATTATTTTACTGTATATCATTGACACGGACATGCAAATTTTCATACAGACTTTTTACAGACAGACCACAATAGATAACAATTTTACGGACTGTCTGAAAATTTACGGATGATTGGCAAAACATGAACTACCATATATACACACATGAATGGCTAGAGCAGATGGTAGCAAGCTTTCACGGTAAGTAGGAAGTCATGGGTTCAAGTTCCAGCCGTGTCAATTTCTGACAGTATCCTTGGATAAGGAATCCGACGTTAAACTTGTCCTTACAGCTTTTACATGCACACATTTATAGACAATAGATACTCTACAACATATTCTATTGTAAGTAGGTATACAAAATCTTAATTACCATAGAATAAATATACTTATTAAACAATACACAAAATTATTTTTACAAAGAGATTGTGAATTCAACATCCATTTCACTGTAGCATTGTTCACAGCACACTAATTACAAATAACACTCCTAGCTAACATACCCTCATATACAGAAATACAATAAAACACCATAGTACAAAATATTACTGTACACATCAGTTGCACATATTATTTTGGACCCCCTACTTTTGGTACTTAAATTTGTGGACACCGCTAAATATTTTGCACTCTACACAAACTTGAATTAATTCTCTGTGAGCTGTTTACAATTGTAGTGTTATGTTTGTAATAGTTTTTATTAGTGCTGGTCTTAAATAATTCATAAATCATATTGAGGATGTCATAAACTTATATTCTATTCTATTTTATTCTGCAGCTGGAGCAATCACTAGGAGCGCATCATGAAATATGCTTATCGACAGCAGCTCATTGCAATGGAGAGTAAAGCACCTTGTTTTAAAAAATGCAACCGAGTAAAGAACTCAAGACCTACAGTTTCATAATCCGCGATATGAAAATTATTACAGTTTGGCCAATTAAAATACCAAGTTTGGACCCTTGGCCCCTAGACAAAACCTGTCCCCTCGAAACAAATGCATGAAAAAAATTCCCCCCCTGCTCAAAAAATGGCTGGATTCGCCACTGAATACAAATCACACACAATCAATCAATCAATATGGGTTTAACGTCCGTTTCATCATCTGAAGACGATATCAGGGATATTACAAATGCAGAATAGAACCAAATTTATATAATTTATAGACACAATATACAATCTACAAATATCTTGTCCTAACAAAACCCACATCATAGTCTAGGTCACTGTCTCTGGATACTATTGCCTCGTTAGGCGGAGGGGCAGGTTGCAGTCTATAGTGGGCGTGGTTAGAGGAAGATTTTATAGGAGAGGCTGAAAACAGACTAAGTCCAAAAGTTTCCACCCTCTTCATTTCGGAGTAGTGACTCAGCAGCATTTGCGACCTAAAACACGCAATATAATTTAAATGTTTATTATAATACAATATAGCTTAATGTCCGTTCTTTTATCATCTGACGACATAAGGGACGTCTCCAACAGCACAAGCGACTGGTCCAATCAAACGTAGTTAGCGAGTCAGGAGTGTTGAAAGAGAATGGAGGTCGACATTGATCAAACACTGTAAGTTCATTTGTCTATAAACCTAAATATTACAATATTTACAATTTACCATTAAAGTTAACAAAAAGGCGATGTCAGGGACGTCCCAAGTTGAAAATGTAACTACACAAAGTACAATTCAAATAGAACACATTTTCTGACGCATAGACCGAATTGAAATCAGATCAAAAACAGCGACAGTCCATTAGCCAAAATAATTGAGGATCATAATAATAAACAATATGATAGATATCATTGTAACATGAAGAAACAGACGTAAAACCCATATTGTTTAGCACTGTGCAAATATAATTTTGTCATCAGCATGTATTATTACAATTAACAAAATTATCTACACACATCTATGCACTAAATATACTTACATGTGTTTGGTATTGAATAATTTCCAAGAAAAGTTGATAAAATATTGAAGGTGCTGGATACAGGATATTCATTAATATTTAGTTATTTCGAATAATTTTGATGTGGGGATTACAACAGGCTTCACCGATTTTCAAAATAACTAGTTCAATATATGCCTACAGATACATATATACCGTCACTGATATCCCTCTCGAGAGATGAAACTGATGTTAAATTTGACTTTAGCCTTTTTTACAGATCGAGTAAAACTGAATTTGACTAACCGACTGACAGTGTGAAATTCTTTCTGCAGATCAGCTCTGCAGTGAATGCTTACCACTAGTTGAGTGACATTCTACATCAATCAATCAATCGATCAATCAGTCAACAAATCAATCAGTCAATCAATAAATCAATCAGTAAATAAATCAGTCAATCTCCGGGTAACTAAATACAATCAATCAATCAACGAATCAATCGGTCAACCAGTTCTCTCATTAATGGGTGAGATAATATTGTAAATATATCATTGTCGGTTTTATGGATAGATGGACTTGCACTGTATTTGAATAGCATTGACCCCTCCAGGGGGGGGGGGTTTAGCGACATTGGTATAGTTTTTACCCCAGAAGCAAGTGCTCAGGGTTAGAAACCCAGGTCAGTCAACAAATGAATAGCCTCAGGGTGTGTGGAGGGTTTATCGTATACCGGAGCTAGCTACATAGAGTGCTATCAATAGGCAAAGCTGCGATTAATCATGAAATGGTAAGAAACTAATAAAACACAAGAACAGTCACTAAGAAAGGAAATTACTAAAACTAGCGTTAATATGCATTCTGTCAAGTGTAAAAAGTTACAAAAGAAGCAATAAAATCATTAAAGAAAAAATAATTGAATTAGTTAAGTCGTGGAGTAGAAAAAAATCAATATCCATCTACAGCCTACCTCCAACGCCCTGTTATCCATGAATAAGCCCAGCAGTGCCCACTCGTACAACGGAGCGTTGATCGATAGAACGCTGATTGATCCCAGATTCCTCATTATCTCCAACATCTGCTCCCCGCTTACCATATCACCGACACTGCTTCTAAGTCTTTTCACCTTAGGAATTCTTTTGTAAAGTTTATAAGTCCACGGTAACTCTGTCGTAGAAGGATAGGATCTGTGTAATGAAGCCGTAGCGATACTATCAGCTATACTGTTCTTATTACCGCTTATATTAGTGCTGCCAACGTTGCCTCGGCTGTCGTTTTTAGACTGGATTACAAATGTCAGGATAGTACAGCCATATTTCACAATCAAATCCCTTTCCGCAGCACCTTCGTCGTTCACCAGTAGCAGTCTAACAACGTTACACGATGGATGAAGTCTTTTTTCGCAGATATTCCACTGGAAAGGTTCCGCTGGTCCACCATGGTATTGAACGCTGCCACCAGCAGAGGTTTCGGGGCCCGCTCCTCCCCCTAATGTAGTGATTTCACAATCTGTTTGCATGGCGCTGAGATATTCCCTGATTCGACTCGCTTCCTCGGTCTCAGAACCTGCAATATATACAAAACAATATTATATATAATATCAAGTACCATTGCTCTGTAAAACGGCAGGTCCAAGGCATAATTTCAGACACAGTCAACATTCTCGCACATTAATGAGCACACCATTGATCAACACAAAAAGTCGATCTTTTCACAGAGTCTATGCCTTAACCACGTAAGGATTTGCCTTAATCACGTAAGGTGATGCCTTAGTTATTGGAAAATATAGTTTCTGAAGTGGTTTGCCACAGCTTTCCTCAGTTAGTCGGCTTCTTTGAAACATGTATAGCTTTTGGTTGGTCTTACTTAACATCCCGGATCCAATACAGGTAAATGTTCAGTTAACATAATATAAATAAATTATGATTAACATTTTTATTTTTATTTTTAGCCCTGATGGTTTAATGAAGCGATTCAATGAAGAACGGTGAGTGGAGCCTCCACCAAAGAAATGATCCCTGGTTAGCTGGCAGTGGCGGCGCCACACCAGGTCTAATGACCTGGTAAAAAAGCCTCTAATCTGGTGTCCGACCTGGTGACCAGACCTGTCTGATTATTATATTGTTATAGCATTACTGCCTTTAACTTTAATAACCTGGCAATGACCTGGTTGCTCGGACGGCCTGGCGCCGCCACTGTTAGCTGGGTAGTTTTTATTAATATAAATAAAATAAAAGTCTCATTATCCATAATTAATAGGAATCATCAGAAAGTTCAAAAACAAAATTAATAGAGTGCTACCGTCATCTATAGATGACGTCAAGCACTATAGAGACAAAGCCAATACAAAAGGCGATGAATAAATTCCATTATATGGTGCGAGGACACTATCCAGAAAACAGATTCTAAGTATTAATAATAATAATAACAATATTTAAAGGTTTAACGTCCGTTTCCGCATCCAGGGATGATGTCAGAGAAGTAATCAAGGAAGTACAAACAATACAATACAATATGGATTCAAAGTCCATTTCATTATCTGACGACGATATCAGGGACGACTCCAGCAACACTTGTAAACAATCACTAACAAAAATAGGCTACTCAGACAAAGCAACACAACTATTGATATAAAAATGTAGAGACTGTTTCCTCATCAAATGATGACGTCTGGGAGGTCAAAGAATCACAAAGATGTTTTTTAAAGTCTGTTTCCTGAGGACAGTGTAAGGCAAATGCTGAAAGAGAAAATAAATAGATTAATTTTAAATATGGAAAGTTTAAATTTTAGCTAAGTATAACCTTTTACCTTATCCAAGGACACCGTCAGAGACGAACCTGGCAGGGACTTAAGCCCATAACCTCCTGCTCATCAAGCATACATGCTACCGACTACACCATCCAGCCGGGACAAATATTGAAACGACAACTATACACTAACCAAAGTCAGCGGGAGGTTGAAGAACGAATCTAGTTCCCAAGATTCCCAGTGAATACATCTTTGCATCTTTTGTGCTATGGACCCTTGTGCCGTGAGTGACACGAGCAAAACTGAGCATGAGCACACATGACTCCATGAGCGTGACGTGCAGGCACCGCGAGTCACTGCCCCACGTGTTGTACAGAGCCAGGTGGGACCGGGTGAACAGAGCGTGTAGAGTACGATACCAGTTGAATAGGTAGTCATCGTCTAAATGGTTAATTACTATCTCCACCTGTAATCAATCAATTAATAAATTGAGCGATCAAGCAATTGATCAAGTAATCGAGTTATTGATGATTCCGGTGACCATAGCGACTATGTTGATTCTGGTGGCCATAGCGACGATGGGGCCATGGGCCCGACGAACCCCGGCGGAGCTGATTTCATCAATGGCATCGGCAGACAGATTGCACTGCATACCCGGGATCAGTACGAGGCCTGCTTCTTTGGCAGAGGCTCTCAATCGCTCTGCAGTGGGGTTTAATGCAGTTTGTTTTCACGGCTCTTTTAATCTAGTCAATCTCGGGTAGACAGGCCACGATTCATTCCGTTCATAAAGAATCCTTATTATAAAACCCACAGGGCTGTTTACACCAGGTTTAACCTTCCAATACACACATTATTCTACACCCTACAATGCACACCTGGGGTGCAATTGCACCCCAGTCTCTAAAGTCGAAATAATCTTCAGATTACATGTCCATAGTGGACTTTATTAGTTGCTGACACATCTATATGTATATATACAACAAGTTTTACTCGTATATTTACCTAGCATTTTCTAAATCAATTTATAGAGAGTAAAAAACTGCTAAGACTAATATTCATAGAACACACCTTTATCAATATCAACACACCTTTATCAATAATTATTGTTGACTAAATAATATAATCAAACATAATTTTGAATAGTGGTGTTTTATAAGCAGATTGTAATAATATCTATTATTCACAATTTTTTGTTCTCTCACAACAGACAAGATAGTAGAATAGTAAAAAAAGATCAGCTAAAACTAAATGAAAACTAAATGAGCATGTTGACTGCGTCTGAAATTATGCCTTGGACCTGCCGTTTGGCAGAGCAATGGTGCTTGATATTAATCGTGACTAAAACTTAATTGTTAGATCAGAAAATGCACTTAATAACATATTGGGGTGCAATTGCACCCCAGGTGTGCAGAGTAGGTATAGTAAACTTTGAGATATTGTAAAACTTGCCTCTATGGGGCTATCCGAGTGATAGCTGCAATTTTATATAAGTAGGGGACTTTGAGAGGCATTCCAGAAAGAATCTGTCAAAATTTCAATTAATTGCTGAATGGCACAGGTTTGAATGGGTCTGGGGTGCACCTGCACCCCAGGTGTGCATCGGAGGGGTAAAAAAAATCAATTGATCAGTCAATCAAAATTAGTAAATCAATCAATTGATCAATCAATCAATTGAACAATCAATCAATTGATCGATAAATGCCTATTAAACACAACTTTACGTTTGATTTCCTTATTTTTTACAGTATTTCTAAGCTATCTTCAGTTACATCATTAGTAATAAGCATTAATTTATTATAAAATCAAAGATCAATTGAAAGACAACCTGAAGCACGTTAACTCTGTCCAACAGATTGTCTTTGATCATGAGCAACAGCAGCTCCCAGGCCTCCACCCCCGGCGCCATAACGGAGCTGATCCGCAACAAATCTACCCTCCCCTCCCCACCCCTCTCTCCACTACCCTTCTCACCCCCACCCCACAGATCATTCATAGTCCTTTGGTCATAAAAGTTCCGAGCAAAATCCGCTGGATCGTTCGGAACAATATTTAGTTTCCGCACGGTTGTGTTTGGCCAGCGAACGATTGGAGGAGAGCGGGATATAATATTGACCGCATAGGAATAATTGTGAGATAGGATGGATTCCAGAGAGTAGTCCGCCCATTCTCTGCAGAAAATGTTGTAATATAATTTATAAAATAATATAAATATATATAATATAATCAATCAATCAATGCGAATTTAACGTCCGTTTCATCATCTGACGACGACATCAGGGACAGCATAATAAGAGCATAATAATTATGCTCATTCTCTGCAGAAATGTTATAATATAAAATAATATAAATATAATAATTATAATTATAAATTATTATTTTATATTATTAAATATTTTATAAATATTTAATAATAAAATTATGTCAAGAATACTACACAAACTTACGTACAAAATAAACAAGTTTGACATGTAAAGTAGTGACGATACAGAGAGTCATTTTTAAACATTAATTATACATTCAACAAATAGGTCTACCTATAAATATTTGCTCAAGGAATACTCATTATATATTTCTATTTTATTTCATTATATAAATATTTATTTAAATTATTTCACCAGTCAGTGATCACACCAATCTTTGATTCGCTCTAGATAGTATGGTAAATAGTAATAGCGTATGCTATTGATCTCACCAGATGGCGAGATAGCCGGGATTCATTTCCAAATTTGGCTAGCTAGCACAGTCGTTAGAGCGTGTCTTGGTAAATATACACCGACTGCTTGCTATTATAGCCATGGAGAGTATTTAAAGTAGCTATCCAAGGCTTATAACTCGTGGTCTTCACTGGTTTTGAACCTGCGACCTCAAGCAGTGCTGCCATTACACCATGGAGGCTCTCGATAGTACCGTAATATACATGTATTTAAAAATGTAATTTTAATGCAAATTTATATATTGTGGACATACCCGATTGAGTAGACGACACGTCTTCTAGATGGTGCAGTGTCTGAGGCAGCCTGGTCCAGGCATATGGGCCAGAGCGACACATTCCACACCCCATGAAGCACATCTCTACAGTCATAACCCACGTGATTCACGAATGCTAAAAGTCTTCTCGCTTCACTCTCGGCGTTGAACATCGGCCGAAGGACCACCCACTCGCTGGCCCCTCCCATACCCATTTCGTTTATTCTAATGACAGCTAGTGCAGCCAATAGCAGAAGAGCGATTACTGCGAGATTCTTTCTTCTCGAAACACCACGAGTGGCAGTCAAGCCATTAATGAGAGCTTGGAAGAACTTCATTGTGCCTTAGTAGCACTATAATATTTATTTCAGTTTATCTCATTCTTAATTGCTATATTCAAGTGTTTCTGACTTTCGATAAATTAAAGATTAACTTGTTGACTACATTTAATTTGGGTGTGATAAAAGAATGAACTGAAATTAAACAGACATGCACATTATACAAAGAGCTCCTGATAACATAATTGTGAAATTTATTGCAAATTATGATTAAATGTATTAGTAAACATGGTGGTAGAGACAGGACATTTTCTTAAATCTCAATCAACTTCGTACGTAATGTACGTCACCGTGGCTCATTCGCTTAGCACGTCGGCCAGTTTGTGCCGAGTTTTGCGCGTGAGGTCCTGGTTTCGATTCCCTGTCGAGTCAATCAGAGAGTAAAATCTCGGACGTATAACGGGCCAACCAAGTCCAACAGCAATTCGTGGGTCGGATAATTGGGAGCAACTAGTACCTAGTAGGTGACTAATTCGGAAGATTGCGAAGGTTACCAGTTACCACAGATCTGGCGTATATGATCCAATTACCTAATTGGATTGTATAAACTGGGGCTGGCGACCTCACCGTCCGATTAATGACTGTCACCTGTGTGCTGCAATCATTCAGAGTCGGGATCAGCTCAGCCACTACGTTCGGTAACGAATATGGCGAACAACATTTACCTTTTTACAATCAGCTAAATTTCTGTAACTCGGAGAATGCAGTAAAATTGAAACGAAAGAAGACATTTATTTATTTATTGTTTATATTATTTCTTTATTTATAATAAATTGTAAACAAAACAAGTTATCTTCTTCTTTTCAGAATGCAACATTTGACTTCT
>JAQFZF010000737.1:0-16171 GCA_034695365.1 Enchytraeus norvegicus | reverse complement strand
GGTCCCCCCCCCAAAAAAAAAAATTTGTAACCAAAAGTAAAGCGACCCCGTAAAAAAATCGCTCGCTCGGCGCGCAATATCCTGAATAATGCGTGTAAATTTAGCGAGCGAAGCGAGAAAAAAAATTAGTTGGACTCTTCAAACTGCAATTGATAAACACAAATCCTAAAATGCTATCTACATCCAGTGATAGGCCTATTTTCGTTCTGAAATTTAATTTTTGTTTCGTTCTTATTCAGTTCTGAAAGAATAATTTATATTTTAGTTAATTTTCAGTTCTTGAAGAATCGAATAATTTTAGTTCTAGTTCAGTTCTAGTTCAATTATTTTAGTTCTAGTTCAGTTCTAGTTTGAGTAAATCTTTAATAATTTTAGTTCGGTTCTTAACGATCGAAAGTTGTGAAAAATACCGCGCTCTGACATTTTTGTAACTTTTGGTTCACATTTAAGCCCTTTTGTACTCTTTTACAATTTGTCTAACCTAAAAATTAGTTTTACAACAAAATAATGAGAAAGAATTAGTATCATCTGAAAAAGAATTTTGCTTTCCAAATAATTTTCGTTCATCGTTCAGAGCCTATTTTTAGTTTCTATTTCTATTCAGTTCGACAACAATAATTTTCGTTCTTAGTTAGTTTCAGTTGGGGGAAAAATTAATAATAATAGTGTCAGTTTTCGCGCACGATGATGCAATAAATTTCGTTTTCGTTCAATTTTAATTAATGAAAATATCACTGTCTACATCCAGTGATGTTGACAGAATTACTAATTATTAATTCTTATTGCCTATATTTTAGACAGCTTTAGAAAAATGTAATACTTAAAAATCGATGTTAGAATTTAATAAACTGCAAAAAGCGATTATTTTCGAGAAAAAAAGACTCAATAACAAGAAAGTGTTAATTATTTATTTTACGAATCAAGAGATACTTATTTAAGCCAACATTGGCCATATACAGTTAGGAAGAACTTTTAGTACTTTCTACTTTATTGGGCTGTTGGGTGTTTCATGCAGTAATCGATGAAGCAATAAACTCTTCTATAACGCATTCAATATAAATTTAAAATTTAAATGGACGCAAAATTTTCTATGGTTTGTTGCAGCATAGAGATTAACAAAACACATTTATTATTATTGCATAATAATGCTATAACTAACATATTTGTGCATGTTAATACATTATTAGGCTACCAGTTAGATTGAAGAATTTATCCTGGATAAGTGATTGAATGCATGTAGAAAACTAAGAAAAACATTAGTTTTTGCGGGGTTTCTAGTGAGTATGTCATAACGTGTTTACGTAAAGAAACCTTTTGAAATCTGAATTGCTTATCCGAATCTCACGAAACATTTTTGGTTTTGAGAGTACAAAGATAATGTCGGCGCTTTAATTCCAAGATAATAAGAATATGAACTGTAGCTTACTGTAAGCTCGCTTGAATAAGGATTTAAGCTTGTTTGATTCGAATCCCTACAAAAACAGGAGCTTTCTATTTCCTTATTCCGTTTTGGTTTAATTATGCACATAAACAGATAATAGACAAATAGTCTACACTTGGAACAAGTAGAACAGCGAAAACCTAAATAAACAGTAATCATCAGAAGATTAAAATATCGATCAAAAGATTATAATATTTTTTCGTCATTATGTGAAGAATAACATTCTGTCTAACAATTGCTATTAGCAAAAAATAAGTATTTAATTATGCAGCGGGTTATTATTAAATCAACATGTCTTTCATAATTTGAGTTCTATATTTCTATTGCTCAAATAATATTTATTTAGCCTAAGCATATCCATATTATGAAGTCTTCGTGTTGGATTCGCACACCCTAGAATAGGCCACTGAAAGCTGCACTTATTTCGCAAAAGTAGCAGACACTGATCGAGACAAAGGAAAACCACATCAAAAGCCCTAAGTTTCCATGAGCAAAGCCATGTGTGTTGACGATAACTCGTTGGGATGGCATTGGCTCGTTGGGTTAATCGATGATGTGCTCGTTTATGAGCGGGAGGGATTATTTTGCGCTGAAATTATTGCACGTTTAGATGGATATTAAAAAGCTTAAAGGTGAGTTTGGCGTTTGTTTCCGAACAGTACAAAGGTACTATGAGAAACGGATCCGGCAGGGACTAGAACCCGCGGCTTCCTGCTTATACTGCTCATCAGAAAGTGTTGTAGGCTATCATCAGCAAATGGTCTACCGACAAGGCCATCCAACCAAAAAATTGTGTTACATTATACGTTATTTTTTGTTATAATATTTCGGTTCCGGAGCGTGACTATCGTATTCTTTTACACGCGCTCCCCCTCCAAAGCTTTAGTCTACTCGAATTAAAGTTAGTCATACAATTGTACGTCTAGCACAGAATTTATTCATGGGTGTTAAGTGTTAATACGATTGGTTTAGCAAACCGATATACGGAATCTACGGATTTCAGATTATAGCTAAAAATTGTAACTTTCGAAGATATATCAATTTTAGGAAAGCTTCAAAATTTATATTTGAAAACATAGAAGAATAGGCCCATTAATTTATAATTATACTACTCAGATTTTGCTTGTTTTATATAGTTTTAAAGTAAAATTATAATTTGAGCTGTATATTAATCCATATTTTCACTGACAATTCGCACTACCTATATTTCTAACATTTATTGTACACAATGTGCAGTAAGCTGACATCATTTCGGATGAGAAGCCAGGCGTTAAATCCTCATTGTATTGTATCTGTCATATCACCAGGGTTCCAATACCTATAATAGGAATTCCTAGAAGGACTTGGCGATTGCCGTATTTTTTGTATTCGAGTAGACTTAGACCTACTATTGTACTCGCTTTTAGAAATTTTCACAAAATAGTTTAGGACTATTTTGGAATGCTTTAGTGTGTTACCGCCTAATTTTAATCAATTTTTATTATTTAACAAATTTCAATGTTAAACTGGCTGTTCCAATTATAATAGGACGAGCCACCAAGTTTTGCAAAGATCTCTATATTAAACGCAATATTTTTCAATATCGGTAAATTCTATCAAATTCTCAGTGCCGAAATTAATAAATTAACTATTAATATATTGAAATCGTTAGTAACAATAATTACGCAACTTATAAAGTTTCTTGTTGACGACTTGCAAAAAATTACACCGGTAAGCTACCGCAACTCAGGGACTTAATCACTACCGTGGACTATTATTTGTAATACATTCTGTACCCATGCAGTTAGATTGTAAAATAGTCTAATAATCGAAAGTTTATTTCACTCAACTACCACAACATTTTTTGGCGAAATTAGAATCCAAAATAATTATATTATCGTTGTTTTCGGACTTTCAAATAATTCATCCAAAGTACCTCTCGCAGCTTGGTACTAATATTTATTCGTAAAAATCCAAACAAACTAAAATCTGACGTAAGGCAATGTTCTAAACAAATCCGATGGAATCATTTCGAAAAATAAACTATTTTACCTGTTAGGATTCTCTAGTTAGACTTTGTTATAAACAAATCCGACGGAGCATATTATTGAGACCTAGTTAGTACATTGTTCTAACGTTTAATGACGCCACTAGGAGCTTGAGCAACTCTTTCATCAGAGTTCAGCACAACTGAATGCATACAGCTTCAAGTAAACGCACTGACTTGCTCTATACACAGCACTGCATACGTCTGCTGCTCAAGGAAGAAAGACGAGCTCAACTTAATGTTTAATGTTTAATGTTTAATATAGTATATCATGCCAAGGCATCTCTATACTTTACAACTTTACATAAACATACAAGGTACTACAAAAGATAATTAGAAACACAATACAATGTCAAATTGCGTGTACTGCGTGTCTATTACAATACAATAAACAAATACAATGCGATACAATTCAGTACAATATAATACAATACGATAAAATGCAATGCAATGGTCTAGGCTACCACACCGGTTTTAGCGTTTTTGTTGCAAGGCTACTTGACTTTTCCTAGTCCAGTTAGCGCTACTGTGGCTTGTTGCGTAGAGCGGAGCTTCATAAATATACTTAAATTATTAAAGTAATATAATACAATACGATACGAAGCAATACAATACGATACGAGGCAATACAATACGGCACGAGGCAATATAATACGATACGAGGCAATACAATTCCCGACTGGGATTGATGAAACATGTAACCTGTTCGTCAGAATCAAAATGATGGCTTGTGACGAGGGACCGATTCCCAGGTCCGTCGACAAAATTTCCCCGGCACCCTTAGGCATGGGTGCGTAGCGGTGTCTGGAAAATGGAAGGCTAATCGTGTGTCTGCGCTAGCAGCCATTGAGGCTAAATTAAAGGAAAAAGGTACGATTAGTCATGCAGTGGTAAAGAATTAAATACACAAAAAACATAAACTAGGAAAGGAAACTACAAAGTATGTATATTTATATTTTGTCTAATAACTTATTTATTCAATTAATTGAAGCGAGCAAAACCAAATCATTAACTTAGCTGCAGAATTTTGCAGTATACACGTATATGGTCTTGTATTATTTAACACTTTGTTTATGCTAACACATTATTAACAAATTTTCACACAGATTCAGAAACGTTGCCCCCGTGTAGTGTAGAATTTAACGTGTGCTTCGTCATCAGATGTAATTATCAGCTTCAGTTTTCCCTCAGTAACTCCCAATAACATGAACAAAAACGCGCTAAACCATCGTGTTCATAAGGATCCTTCTACTGTGAATTGTTTACCGAATGCATTGGTGATTTGAAATCTAGAACACGATAATTCTCAACAACATATCGCGTTTGCTTATTAATCAATCAATGCCGTACGATAAGCGCAAGAAGAGAATATCGACCTTGATGGCAAACATTGAAGAAGAAAAGCGGAACAGTTCGTATAAATTATCGTGTCAACGCTCGATCCTTAAAGTCTCTTCGGTACAAGTTCATAATCATAAGAGTCAGCGGGAGGACTTGATGAATGTTTCTTGTCTTAACCGTGAAGAGACCATTTCAATCTGTTTAATCAGCCGATCGGATCATGCATATAATGCTACCCTACATATCTTAGCCTACATATAAACACTTATAGTGTTTATATATAATTTTTTTCCTACATAATAAACCCTTACCGACTTGAGGCAGAGACCAGAATAGTTTTAAGAAATCAACGTGAGATCTGAAGGTTAGTTAAATAATATCTAACTGAACGGTAACTTTAGGTTGTGTGCCATATTCGTTACCGGACGTAAGCGAGGATCTGACCCTAATATTGAGCGATTGCAACACGCAGGTGACAAAGTCATTAATCCGGCGGTTAAGTCGCCATATTCACTCTATATAATCCAATAGGATAATTAGACCATATAGGTCGACGCCATCTTCCGAAGTATTAACCGACTACGAACTAATTGTTTCCAATAAACTCACGCACGAAGGGATGGTTGGCTTGGTAAGTACGTTGGTACTATTGACTAACTGTGTACTGAAAATGTACTATTAATTGGTGATAGAAATGAAAAAGAAGATTCCTCCAAACATGTGCATTGGTGTTGTTTTAAATTACATATTCAGTATAGACTTATAATTACTTTTTCGTCATGCAACTAATTTGAATCCGATAAATATGATAGAACTCTCCGATTGCAAAGAATGTACAGAAAATAAAGATATAAACCTAAGAAACATGTTTCTCTTTTTCAACTTAAAACTCGGTGTAACATCAACTTTTTATCAATTCCATCTAATGACAAAATATTGGGATCGTTAAGTTTGATCGTTAAGACATAGACCGAGCCTGGTAATTGCTATTTAAATATTTTAACTAATTTGAGAACATTAGGATAGTTTACTGCACGTATTAATCAGAACTCAATTCAAGTTAGCCGATAATGTTGCGGCAGCTTGGCAATTATTGTTTACCAGATTTTTACATCTACTTATTAAAACTCGAAATAATCGATGTACGCCTAACCTTTAATTAGATTTCAACTACATACACCGGTCAGTTTTACACAATAGTTGTCTCAAATTTCTCAACAATACTAAAGATTTTTTATTCTTGTGGTAACAGACTAACAGAGTGCATTTGATGTTATTGCACCGGCAACTCCGCGTCGGGGTGTTGTCTTGTATGTCATCGAGAGTGTTCAGGCGATAATTGGACGGGCTCAACATATTATTTTTCTGAAGCAGACAAAATTTACAGGAGCGAAGTTAATGTTACTACTTCTTTTTGCGTTTTGGACGTTCATGATATCGCCTTCGTGTGAAGAATCGAACGTTCAATCCTCATATTATTACATGGTATTTGAGCAGCACATTATAGGCCATCGGCCATGTCTTCTAACTTTAAGGTGGAGGTCTTATGTGATGTCTGCAGTGGTCGAGTTACGACCTGAAAGCACCAAAGCAACAGGTAACGAGGTAAATTCTAACTTTAAATTGAGCACTACATCATACATGTAGTTTACATGTTAAAAGACGTACAAGAATGTCAAATGTGGCCCAATGTAGCCTAGGCCTGCAGCCGCCTTCTACCAACCCACACAAGTAACATAAAATTATTTCATGGAATGAGCATAATGTTCATTATATGAGAAAACGGAACTCAACAGTGTTAGTGCCATGTGTATAAAAGAGTCTTGCTCAATAACAGTGAATAGTGGACCTCCCGGTGTAAAATGGAAGATGGAACATTAGAAGCTCTCAAGTAAAATATCAGCTAAACAATAGTATCGAATTCATTAAACTAATGAAGTTATTAGTAATATGTACTGAAAATGTACGATTAATAGGTGCAAGAAAAGAAAAAGATACCCGTAGACATGTGCATAGGTGTTGTTTCAAATTAAATACAGGTACAATGAAGTTAGATATATTAATGCACTAAATGTACTGGAAGAGATGTGGGTTGATTTAGTCTCTGTCTCGTTATTTAGTGATTGTTTTTCCATTAAATTTGCAGTTGTATTAATGCATGTTCAAATTGTATTAATTGTAATAATCAAGACATCATTTATTAAAAAACCCGACAATATAAATATTATGGTGTTTACAAAATATAATATGTGTGACTATATTCAGGGCGTCTATCCCTATACCTTCATGGCGCAGCCTGCGCCATGGAAAAAATTGGGGGGAGTGGAAAATACTAGTAACTTTCTGAAATTGAGGGGGGAGAGGAGAAAATGAAGTATTCATTTACTCATAAAGAACTGAGAATGTAGTTCAGAAATAGAATACAGTTCAACTGTAGTGACTGTACAGTGGAAGGTCTAGAAAATAGGGATTAAATTTAGTTTGAAGAGTCCCAATTTTTTTTTGCTCAGTTCGCTTGCAAGATTTACGCATTTATTCAGACATTGTGCACTCCGAGCGAGTGACATTTTTAGGCGGTCGCTTCACTTTTGATGTTAACAATTTTTTTACGGGGGGGAGACCTTGCGCCATAAAGTTACTTGTAATTTGTGGGGGGGGGGAATGGACGCCACTGATCTCTCTATCCATCTCTCTTTCTCTCTCTCTATTTATCTCTCTCTCTCTCTTAATGTTTTATTTGCTTCACTTGCAAGTTTGTACAACATTTCCAAATTCAGAATGGACCCTTTATAGTGTCTGCCTTTTATAGTAATGGCTATTGTTATCATTCATTGAGTGGATATTTAAGTAGCCTAAGTAGCAGTTAATAATTCGAAGTAAATCATGATACAAAATTTATGTTAATTAATGCAATGAGCACTCATAACTCTTATATACTATTATTATAAGAATATTTAGTTATTTGTGATTAATTATATCAGGTCATAACACTGTCAAGTGAGAAGGAGTCGAAAGCCTACGCTAAAGCAGGAGCCATTGCGGAGGAAGTTCTTTCTTCCATGAGGACCGTCGTGGCGTTTGGTGGTCAGGAAAAGGAAATTAAAAGGTCAGGACCTAATGTTGAAAATGAAAATATACTCTTATATATATTCTTAAATTATTTACATCTGTCGTTTATTACATTTGTCAAATATCGCATACTTTATATAATTTTATGAACGAGCGATCAGCCAACCTGTAGCAAGCAGGCCAGACGCCTGTATATTCTAATGCGTTAATTTTACTTATTTTGATTGGAAACATTATTCTGCTGCTCCGGTAACCGGTAAATTTACTCCATTATCAGATTAAGGCCGACCTAAATTTTAATTTATTGAAACGCACAATATTATCACACCATCTACTACGATTGGTTCCAATATTTGTTTATTGTTTGTGGATATAGCTTTTTTCTTCATCTAGGTATCATATACTTTCAGGATGTAGGCGATCATGATGTTTCACAGAATGCAATACTAAACCATTATATTTTGTCACCATTTATCTTCCTTTGCTCAATTGATTTAGTATCCATACATATACATAGGTAAGTAGGTAGATAGGTAGGTTTGAGTGTGGTTAACGCCATGGTTCAAAACCCCAAAGGCTTCTCTTCAAAACGGTTCAACACACTCCAGCACTACCGTCACAAAGATTTGGGATAAGCGTAATACAGTTTTACTCCACAAAGCGACCTGCAGTTTATTACTGACCGCCGAGTCGGAGTGTATCCATACATACTAAATGTGTACTTTATTAAACTCCTCTTATTATTCTTGCATGTAGGTATTCTGAGAATCTATACAAGGCTAAGACCTATGGTGTGCGTAAAGCTGTTGTTGGAGGTGGTGGAATGGGCTGCAATTATCTCGTGATCTACCTCACCTATGCTCTAGCATTCTGGTACGGTGGAGTGCTCATAAGGAATGAGCCGTGGCACTACACTATTGGAACCATGCTCATTGTAAGTTGTTTATTATTATGTTTGTTTATTTATATATTTTTTTACTGCCCGGAATGATAATATAATTGTCGACCCTGGCCTAAAAATATTGCATATATTGTATTAGGCCAATTGGTAAAATGTGGCAGTGAAGCATACCAAGAAAATCCCAACTTCAGAAGCAATTGTTTAATATTATTATTAAATTTCATCGTATATTGACAAAAAACCCAACACCACTTATTAAATTTAGTTTCGTAACTGGATAATTATGCATGAATCAGAAATGAATTAAATTTGTTAAAACATACTGTAGGCCAGCAGCATAATTAGAACAATAATTAATTAGAACAACAAAATAACATTAGAATTACAACATCCAACTAATAAGCATCTCTACGTCAAGCTATACTATTTCTTACAGGTATTTTTCTGCGTGGTGTTTGGAGCCATGGCCCTGGGAAATGCTGCCCCAAATCTTCAGAACATCGGTACTGCTCGGGGGTCGGCCTATGGAATATGGGAGATCATTGACAGGGTGAGTAGGATAGATTTAATCATTAACTGTTTGTATTTGTGAACTACTGTTGTATTTGTGCTGGATCCGGCAAATATTAGAATTGCCCAACTGAAAGCTGCACGTGTTTCATAGAAGCCGACTAACGCAGTCACTGAGTCACTGGTTAAGGATACCACTCAGCAATCAAAATTGTGTCCAACAAAATATGCCATACGAACTCTACAGTACAATCAGTCAATAAACAGCTTGTATAAATCGCACTCTTAACGTAAGTCCCAGAAGCGCTTTTGAATAGTGAAAGGTAGAATAGCCTAGCCTACCATAGTTATGCCACAACCGATGTGGCATGACCTCTTCTAATCTGGAATTTGAATGACCAAAGGGTCAAGTACACAGAAGTCATGGCGCAGACCACTTTGCCATGCACTGCGGCATCTGCGTTAGTAGCTTCTTACGACACGTGCAGTTTTCGGTTGGTCTGAATTCGCTGGTTTCCTGGAACCAATATGGGAAAGCAGTTGTAGCCATGGACCTGCCGTTAGGCTGTTTACTGAGAGAGAGAGATTTGTGAACAGGCGCGATTTATGGGAGGGGGGTCCCTCCGACCTCCCTCAATTTCAAAATGAATTACTTGACACTTATAAATTGTTACTTTTCACATTTCTGCGATAGCTAAAAACTAACTGAAGTTATTGTAATGAACATGTTTTATATTGTATTGCATAGTATTGCAATGTATTTATTGTAGAAGCCGATTATCGACAGTAGTTCTAACGAAGGTCTCTCGCCCACTTCTCTCACCGGCAACATAACCGTCAATAACGTTCACTTCAAGTATCCATCTCGTCCAGAAACACCGGTAATTAAATTGATCAAACTCTAGTTTTTAGCAGTTTTATGTAGTGAACTATGAAAGTGAATTATGGCACTGTTCTCGTCTATTGGCGAGAAAGCAGGAATAATTGTGATAATTACTTATCAAAATTAAGCTTGCTGATGCACTCATTCATATCGTATTTTAGTAAAGGCTAAAGCAGAATTTAACGTCTCTTTCGAGGCCTAACGGCTACATCAGCGACGGGCGAATAAACCCTTGGATTAGTAAGTGTGCATGGCAGACCCAGTAGCATTGGGTAAGTGTTCTTGGGTATTCTTGGATACGAAAACAGACGTTAAACTTAGCTTGACATCTATTAGTTGAGAGTATGCAAGTATGAAAGTATGTGCTGGATGTTGTCGTTGTTGACAATTGATGTCTCAAATATGTGTGCTTTCACTATTTACTGAAATAGTATTTTGTTTACACTGGTTGTACAGGTCAAAGATAAACTAATAGGAACACTTTATTTACATTATTGAAATTACTTAGTTAATTCCTTTATTTAGTTTTTATTTACAGTCCATTATTTACTCTTCTCTGATATAGATATTACAAGGGCTGACGCTGGAGATAAGGAGAGGTCAGACTGTGGCTCTGGTTGGAAGCAGCGGATGTGGAAAGAGCACAGTCATCCAACTCCTCCAGCGCTTCTATAATCCCATCTCCGGTGACGTCATGATAGATGGAGTGGACATAAAAAACCTGAATATCAAATGGCTGCGTAATAATATAGGTTATTGATGTAATTTTTTCTACTTTTTTATTATACAATAATAAAATTCAAATAAATAAATAAAATTTTATTTCATAGTTAGGGAATGCATGTTGATAAATATAAGTAGCACTTCATATAATAATAATTATAATTACATTTAATCATAATAATCATCATATTTTTTAGCCCATGGTCGTTTATCACCCAGGGCATTCAAATAATAAATAATAATAATAATAATAAGCCTGCGGCTTCCAGGAAATTAGAAAATGAAATTGAAATTGCGGCTTCCAGGAAATTAGAGAAGTATCAGGATTTGACCCGTGGGTATGAGGTTGTTCCCGTGGCCTTGGAGATAATGGGCCCGATGGAGCTGTCTTTATAAATGTCATTGGCAGACACTGTGCCAGACAAACTGGGGATCAGCGCGAGATCTCTTTTCTTTGTCAAAGGCTCTTGATCACTCTGCAAAGATTCAATGCTGTATGGTATCGTGGCTCTTTTAACCCAGTAAATCTCGAGCAGCTGGGCGACGATTCAATTCGTTCTTAATGGAATCGCTTTTATCAAATCCACCGGGCTCTTAACACCCAGGGTAAAATAAAATAATTTTTTTTAAATTAAAAAAATTAAAATTAAAATAATATAATGGTTTGAAAAGATATATGACTGAAGAGAAAACTAACACAAAAATTAAAAAATAACGAGATCCAACAAACGGTGACGGTTCGGTGATGAGAAAACAGTCAGTGGAGGTATTGAAATCTACGGTGGGAAAAGAAACACATAGAGAAGCACATAAAAACACACATACATATATGCAGGCACACTCAAACATACAGATACACTAGTACTAATATATACACTTACAAGCACAGATACATTCACATAGGATGATAGGCCTGAAGCAAGCAAACAATTACACATGCTATGCCATGCGTACACTATGACCTGTTCCAAAGAAGTCAATGCTAACTTTGAGTGCTAATTTGTAATTGAAGAGATAAGAAATTTAGCTAGAAATGTATGTCTGATTAAATTCAGTAGAAACAAAAATTGCATCAAATTCCATGCATAAAAATGAATGGAGCTTAAAATATTATTTAACACAAGTTATAACATTCTATGGAGACATATCATTTAGAATTCTGATGCATCAATGATGGCATGTCAAGAGTAATTTGCTAGCACCCAAGACCTTATAATTATATAGACAAGCTCAATCTGCAATATTGTGTCATCGGCAATAAAGAACAGGATCAAGGCATTTTATCTCACTGCCACGCTCATTAGTGCAAAATAAGTCGTTTATTTTTAATTTGAATTGAATTTATTATTTATCTATTTTCTCAATTTGTAACAAAAATTGCGTACATAAGTGTCATATCAGCTGAGGATTACAAATGAAATTGTTTTTTGAAATCAATATGACAAAAAACAAATGTTAAAATATTAGAAATTAATGAAAAACTAATTAAAATAGTTGTTTAATTAAAAACACTCTTTATTTTAAAATACCAATCAGCTGATTTGAGTAAACAATTTGTGTTTAAAATTCAAATATTCTAATTGGCAACGCTAACAAAACAATTAACAAGGCTTATAATGGCTGCTATTCATTTTAGCTTGTCTATATATTATAAGGCCTTTGGCTAGCACAATCATAAAATTCACACTTAATCCAACATGCACTCACCGGATGAATGAAGTTAGGATCAGCACCGTTTGAGAGGAGTCGTAGAGATGTTTCCAGATTATTTGTTCTGACGCTCGAGTGAAGTTGCTGCAACAGGAAATACACACACAAAATGTTAAAATTAAATACGTAAGAATATAGCAAATTAGAACAATACAAAAACCTTCCACTATTCATAATAAATTTAAATTAATTATGAAATCTTCTAATAAAAATAGGGCCAAATCACTTTTTGTAACTTCTTACACCGATTCAGTAAATCTGATAAGATTTATTAAAATATAAACTTTACATACTTTTTAACATGAATAATCTAATCATTCTTAACAAAATACTAGATGAGCCAGTATCCTATCACTTGAGTGTCTCACTCGGGTTTCACAAGTTCACAGTTCGAATCCCACGGCTCACCCATCACCGATATGATCATTAGGCCAAGAAACTGTCATTAATCGGCTTTAGCCTCGAGCCCATATTAAAAAAGGATGGAATATTTAGATATAGCGAAGCACATACCTTACTGATATCCTCCGGAGAGCTACCGTCAGAGTCCTTATGCTTGTTGACGAATGAGAGAAACTGGTATTTTCCTCTTATGAAGTCTGCTTTTACTTGACTGAAAATAAATGCATTTCAGATATATGCAATCAAAGAAACTTCAAGAAGTACAAACCAAGCTCTCTTTGTATATCTCTTTATATAGAAAAGAACAGGACCCATATACAGCAGGACACATAATGACATATCAAGCGTCCGATAGAAATGTTTAGGCCTATGTAATAGTATGTATAATATCACGCTAACATGAAGGACTTCAGTAAAACATATTGCAATAGAATATTCTGTACGCCTTAAAGCTTATTCCATAAAACATTGATAATTATTAAATTTCTAGTATTGAATCGAACGTCCTAATAAAAGCATATCATAATTACTAAATTGTTGAGCCCGTTTCTTGTTTATACCAGAGTGTATCACAATAATTTAATGAATGTTATAAGAACACATAAAATTAGACAATGTTTTAAATTAAGCAGAAAGCACTCACTGAACAGGATCTCGAGGCGTAGGTTTCTTGCGACCCTGTCTGTTTTGACTCGGATCAAGTAGCGAATGCTCCCATATACTGTTTGCACCGCTGTTAACTAGCTGATGCACCATCTACAAAGTGTGCACAAATAACGTCATAAAATGTATTAATTAGGCCTATACTAGTTAAGTTTAATAGCTTTAGGCACACAAGTAAACGAGTACAAAATTTAAATAGATCTCCACAACTAGTCAACTGCCGTGACTGATAAATACTTAAATTCTTACCACTTCTCTTTACACTGTTAAACTTGCACACATGCCAACAACTGCTGTCAACTTAACTTATTAATTTGTTGAGCTTACTTTCAACAGCTGAGGATTTGTATATATTCTTGATGTAACCTCAGTTGAAGCATAAAGAGAACATAAAACCTGCAAGCCCTCTTATTATTCAACGTCAACATTTTACCAAAAACTCAATTCATATTATGGACAGAACATTATTTAAGATGTCCAGCTATTTGAGAGTGAATTCAAACAAATATTTAACTAACGGATTTTTTGTCATTCACCTTATTTAGGCCTATTTTGAAGAATCCTATAGTATTGAAACAAATGTAGCATCCACTGAGTTTATGATGAGATTGAAAGTTAACCATGCAAAAAGTTTGATTCCTAGTCAGATCCAACACTCACATCATTTCTAGGTGAGGAAAAGGAAGCTAAGCAGTAAACACTTATGCATGCAATAAGATGTACATGAGGCGCTTACCGCTAATTGCTGCGGATGCCATGAGCCTTTCTTTATAGATTTGATCTGTGACACGTGACGACCAAGACTGAGATGAACGCTGCAGCACCCATCACACACCAGCACACCACGATTTATTGATGCCCATGATGGATCTAATCAATCAATCACATAAATGTAATTGTGAATATAAATAGTCAATATGGCCCTAGCGGCTAAGCCTGACATGTATATAAAGCTAGAAGATTACTAAAATAATTTGTCATAATTTAAAAATATAGCACTGATCAATATACAGCCAAAATATTCGATAATTTTCTCTGCAAACTCCTAGAAAAGGAAGTTATTTCATTATTTTTATAAGTTGCAACTCATTAGAGCACAAGCCAAAGTTTATACAATTTGCATATGTAATACTTTATATCAGTAGCATAACTACGAAAGGCAGTAGAAGCAGTCGCCTCCGGGCGCAAAGCTGTCACCAAATTTGGAACCATTTTTAACAATTCACCTTTTTACACATAAGACAGTGTTTCAATTCACAACTTATTTCCTTGAACCAAATTGCTCTATAATAACAATTATTCTATAAAATTATTACTATTAGTCTACTCTCCACAAGAACCTTATCAGTAATTGTTGCCCCGCACGATTCTTTTAAAGGGGCGTCTAAAATTATCCTGCCTCCTGGCACCTGGGGCGAAGTTACGCCACTGTTATATATATAGCCTATATTAATACAAATTTTTAGAAATAATTATCTATGACTGTAATCTTACATGTATTGAATATCCAAGCATAATTTTTATATTCATATTTAAAGCTAAATGTGCATGTATATTGTTCAATCTTAATAATTAATTAATACCAATTCATTTAACTCAGAGTATAGCTTACCAAGTGCACCGCAGTCAGCACAAATGTCTATAGTTGATCTTACAGTGCTACGTGACATCATAGTAAAATGCCTCAAAGTCTCTACTTATTAACAGTTTCTCAGCATTAATATGCAAATTCTGACTTACACGATATTTATAAAAAAATTTTAGGCCTATAACTTAATACGGATTACATCTAGCCATTAAAATTATTAAAATAGTGCTGAAATGTATACAAATATTTTACTGAATTAAAGGTATCATGGTGTTGATATTTATGCTACATTTACATTAACATAAAACCAGTTGAAAATTATCAGCTCTGGGTGGTGGGGAGGGGGGGTATTACGGCCTTTTGAAAGTACGACCTTTCCGTTTTTCCGTTTTAACATTTGGGGTTGTCTCAGACTTTTCTCTATCCAATCCCCCTCTCTGAAATTTGCACAATAACGTTAACGATAACTTAGCTTAAAATGAAATTTTTATTCAGACATATGCATTATAATGCATGTTCGCTTTTACTCTCTGTTCGACTTCTATTGGATTCAAACAGAAGGCTGGATGGCTGATTTTCACTTTATTACACTTTCGGCGTTACTGTACCCAAAATGCTTACCAATTGTGCCATGGAAACATAGGCCTACACAATATTATACAAACTTTCTTGGCATACTAGAGCTGTTAACTTATTCCAAAAATAGATCGGATGACAAATAGAGGCTGAGTTATACAGGCAAGTATAGGAATTTTTTTATAATTTCATTTTGTTTAGTAATTAATAACTTTGTAAATATAGAGAACTGCAGCACAAACATTTTCTGCATTACCTTACATATCTTTTGAAAGCAAACTAATCTTCATTAAATTATTAGGACTGATAGATTTTGAGAAATTTTAAGTTAAAAAAGA
>JAQFZF010000736.1:0-16174 GCA_034695365.1 Enchytraeus norvegicus | reverse complement strand
TAATAATAATAATAATAATAATAATAATAAAGGTTTAACGTCCGTTTCCTCATCCAAGGATGATGTCAGGGACGTCCATATATGCATATATATATCTATTTGGCACATATATAGGTTGTTTCCTACTACCACTTCCCACTCCGTGATCGACTACGCGCTATATGTACCCCAGTGACCGACCGCGCGGTGACCGACCCCGGGTGATGACGTCATCGAGGGGGTGTCAAAAATCTCGAAAAAGTGATGACGTAATATTTGAATGAACCCTATTATCGAATTTCGAATTAGCCTAGACTTTTTGAGATGAACTACGGTGCCATTAATTATTATATTTTTAAAGTTATTAAGTAGGCCCCTAGCTAACAATATGATGTATTACAAAAACCAGTTTTAAATCTGCTTCATAATTTAATGACGATATCGAACTTCGAAGAATTATTAGGAAAAATCCGTTGAACAATCATTCCCTTGACTGAAGGACCGAATCTTGGGATCCTCTTTCCCTATTAACGAGTAAGATCAGCTTTACAAGTTAACTAAAATGATGCCTTTGTTCAAAGGAAATAGTTGCTTCTAAGGTGGTTTCCCGTTGCCTTCCTTCCAGCGACTGCGTTAGTCGACTCGTACGAAACACGTGCAGCTGTCGCTGGTCTATTCTCGAATTTCCCAACATCCCAAAATATTCATTAAAATAAAGTCAACATCAAAATACAATGCATTTTAATAAAATTTAATACATCCAAATAAAATGCCAAAAATTTCTAAATTTATACAAACTAAAATTCAAGCTAAAAGACACAAATTTATACAAATTAGGGGTGCAATGATTTTATTACGAAACTAAAAGAGGCAAAAACTAGAGAGAATATATTATTTTCAAATGCGTAACCACGTTCTACCAGACTACATCTACAAATCATACAATATTCACACAGTGCATTGAAACTGTAATGCTTGAAGTCAATATCAGACTAATGAAGGCGGTTAACATAGAATACAATTAAGCAATTATTACAATAAAGAATGTGTAAATAAGTATAATATATAATGGATAACAAAATATACTCCTATACAGTACAATATACTTTATTGACCTAATAGTCTATAAACGACATCACTGGTATCAGCCTTGTAAATAATATTAATTATATTTCTTAATAATAATTACTCTCCCAACAGGCTACCAACAGCAATTTCAGAGAATACGTATTTGAAATGGACTATTTTAACCATTGCGATATGTGCACTTTTCTGGGGAGTGGGCATTTATACTTTTACTTATACTGTTTTATTTATACTTCTTTTACTTTTTTGCATTTATACCAGACCTGAGCAAACTTTTAGGGCCGCTGGCCACTAAAAGTTTGTTTAAGGATGGCAAGCTGCCAAATTATGCTAATTTTTCATAATATTTCAAAATGAGTAATAAAACAATTAACAATAAAATAAAAAATTTATCTCTATACGATTACTGGCTTTAATGAGGCGAATGTTTCAAGGCTGCAATCATTTTCTCACTTCAGATTCAACGTTTGTGGTATACACGTTTGTGGTTTAAATCCTTAAAAATGCCTCCAAAATCACTCTATCTCTCATGCATTGAAACTCTAATGCTTGTAAACTCAATATTCCTAAAACATTTTTATTAACCTTCATTATAGAAATGTTTGTTCACAAATAGTCCTACATATAAAAGAAAAAATTGCAGCTTGAAGTAAGTCTCCTCCCATTACCCATACCACATTTAATGTAATGCTTTCATCAAAGATAAATGAGAATTCTGAGAGGGTTTACATCATTACTACTTTTCCATGCTGCTGAAGTTGCTCATCCTGCTTGGCACGTCCCTGACATCGCCTTCGAGTGAGGAACCGTACGCTATATCCTCAATGATTGATTGATTGATGTGTCACTTAATTCTGGTCCAACTTCATCGTACTGTTTCCAACCCTTCTTGTTACAATATTCGCTTCATCAATAACTCTTGCTATTGACTTACCCGCCACTGATGTAGCCATTTGGGCGCGAAACTGACGTTAAATTCGGTTGTAGTAAAATAAATAATCTGCATGATATGTGTCATAATAATATATAAGATAACAATCTGTACAATACATCACGGTCAAAAGCATAATAAGCATTCAAATAAATAAATCAACACAAATAAAATAAAAGCAGAGGAAGTGCAGTTTATGACATATGTAAATGAATTACAATACAATACCATGAGGATTTAGCGTCCGTTTTCTCACCCGAATTGTAGCCACAATGACATACATAATTTAATTGCTTATTGTATATGTAGCCCGGAATGGCAAAAACACGGACAGACATGGTGCAATGTTAGGCGAATGCTTGTGCAAAATATGCGAATTCTATTAAATCATATTAATAAGAAATACTGAGACTAATCCATATAAAAATTAGTGAGATACATGTTCTACAGCACTATTAGACTGTCATATTTTCTATATACCTTTCATCTAGTTATTATTTTATTTCAAAACCGCAACATTGCATCATGATCATTGACAGATTTTCAGTAAACAATGAACATACATGTCTAATTATTAACATTTAGAATGCAAAATCCAAATTGTCAAGTTAGAGTTGGTGGTTGTATGGTATCCTGAGGGACCTTTCGATCCTCTAGCAGGACACATTTAAGTAAAAATTTGACTGTCATGAATATAAACACAATTAAATTATTTATAACTACAAATTATATTTATTTTAAAAAATGGATTTAAACAAAAACTATTAACTAAAATGTATCTTACATTTATAGAGAAAGTGAAGATCATCATGATCTTAGAAAAACAGTTAAACTCAATATACGCACTAGTCGTCCATAAGCACCAAACCAGACTTTAAGCCTCTCTTGTTATGTATTAGCCTACTTATAATGTGGAAATATGTTTACAGCTTATAATGACAAAATAAACGAAGCAATTGAAGGATCGCTTAAGTTTGACAATACCTACATTTCATTCATTCACTTGTCGTCTCATAAGAATGTTGTCAATCATGGTTCTCCATCTGCTCCTATCCTCAGCCATTCTTCTTACTTCTTCATATTTATTCAGCTTTGTCCACTTCAAAATATCAGCCGATCTCGTTAATCTTGGCGTACCCCTGATTTACCACCAACCATGACACTTGGTGCCCGTGTTGGATCCCGGAAACTTGAGAATAGACCAACTGAAGACTGCACATGTTTCGCAAAAGCCGACTAAAACGCAGATATTTTCATACTGAGGAAGGCAACGGGAAATCACCTCAAAGTCAGAATATATATTCCCAAGAAAGAAATATATATTCCCTAGGATATTTTGGGTGTGGTAAAGGCATAGCCTTTTGGGTGGGATCAACATGATGATCGATGGGGTGCTCATTGGTGAGCTTGATAGCAGACTATTGTTTCAGAATATGTACCTTGGACCTGCCAATTGGCAGTGCACTAGAGATAGATAGATTACACTAGGCTTGGAGGCAATCAACATCAGGAGAGGGCTGCAGAACCAGCCCCGCTTGTAGCACCAGCTTATGTCCGGTACGTAGGCAATAGATTGCTGTACAGTCAGGACAGAGACTTAAGCCTGTAGCCGTATGCTCAAGAGTCAAGCTTGCTAGCGACTAGACATTACAATAAACATTCTGTAGCCAGATACATAAAAAGTTGACCTAAACAAATTATATAGACTCTGTTTCACATATTATTTAGATGCACATAAGAAATTAAAAATTAGTACCGGTAGCCCAAGAAAAAAAAATTGTAGGCTAGATAATTATATTATTAGGCTATTGGCCCGAGTATAAAATAAATAATTACTTATTTGTAGCCAGCTGCTTAAGCAATTTAACATAGAACATTTTATATATTTCATTATAGGAGCACAATATATGAATAAGTTTAAATGGCTATCGTCATAGCTTTCCTTATATCAATAAATAGAAATTTTATCCTTTTTTAGCCCAAGGTCATTCACAACCGAGGACATTAAACAAACTACATTATTATAATTAGTACAAGGTCACGTGGACGTATCCTTGTAATGTTTAAGTACACGGGACGTACTGTTTACAAGTATTGACTTGTAAACAAATATGAGATACCACATGTATTATAACAGCAAAACACATCACATGACCTACTATACACACAGCCTTCACAGAAGCCTTTGAATATAGGCTACTACATTCACAAACATAAACTATATGTATCAACTATAGGAATTTAGGCCTACTACATTATATGGATTATGTATTAAGATTATGATCTATTATATTATATATTATTATTCTTTACCTTTTTTTACATTATATAGATTATAGAGTATATTAGTACAATCAAGTGCAATCAATTACCTGTCATATATCTTACAGGAAAAAACATCTAAGAAAGCATTGTTCATCTCGCATATTAAAATTCAAAGCTGTCTTTAGTTACAGCGTCAAAGTTAACACAGTTCTATCACTTCTATCTGACGTGCCTGACATCAATGTTGGATAAAGAAACGGACGTTAAACATTTATTATTATCATCATAAATATAACATATTGAAAAGATCTGTCAAATCAAAATAATTGAGCAAATGAAATAGAATAAAAACAAAAACACCCTTCATTTCTATATAAAGACAACTTGATCACTCTGACAGGCAAACAATGAATACCGGTCATGCTGTCAAAAGTAAAACATTAAGAGCTGCAATTAACTAAAAATAAAATAGCCAACACTTTCAACACCCCTTTCAAAATTTATTGTCATGTTAATTACTTGCAACATCCAGCCAGTTCAAGATTCAACCTCTGATCCGTTATTCAATCAATAAATGAGGATTTAACGTCCGGTTTCTCACCCGAAGGCGATGTCAGGGACGTTAAAAGTTATTGATTTTAACCCGATAAAGTTTATCAGTTCATGGCAGAGAGAATTCATAAACTGATCTAATTAAAATAAGTTGTTAAAATATTACTCCACAAAACTCCAGCACTTGATTATCTTCATATTACTCCCTTTATATTACATGAATTAGCGGGCCAGCATTAGCATGACTGAGAGAATAGAGAATTCGTTTAAAATTTTATACCAATATTTATCTAGAAATGCTGCAAGACATTCAATTCTAAATAAATTCTAAAAGTGCAGCGAGCGCACAGTAATGTTCACAACTCAAACTGTTAACACCTAGTTTGAATTATCGACTGGCATGGTCTTGTAGACCAGTGCTTCACAAATTATTTCCAGTGGCAGTCCGGTAGGACTTCCTTCCAAGCTGAACTTTTTGTAGAATTCTCTGGCACGGTATTGTAGACCAGTGCTTCACACATTATTTCAAGTGGCAGACCGGACTTTCTTCCAAGCTGAATTTTCTCGTAGAATTCTTTTAGCAGTTTTTGTGACAATAATATAAACTGTTTCTATATGATTCGTTTTACTTCTTTCAATTAATATGCATACTAGGCAGGAGCCAGTGGCACGATCGATTAGGTTTCCGACTGCGGATCAGTATGTGCGAGGTTCGAATCCGAGGCTTGCCCGTCACAAATATCTCTGTCGAGAGATGAAACTAACGTTAAATTTGGCTTTAGCCTTTACCATAAATTTATAAACTTTTGCCATTCTCGGATCGTTTGCAGTAGAGACATATTTAATCCACTTTCAAAAATCTCCGCAGGTCTTCTGGGACTGGCAGCCAAGGGTCCGCAGACGGAATTGGGAAGTATTGTTTTAGACGACCTTTCTGGTTGTTATTTTTATTTGTTAGAAAGCCTTACAGGCCTGCCAATCTGATGTAGTGTGTCTTAACAATTTCACTTTTATGATGGGCCTAACCAGAATTTTATACCCAAAACACTTTATGTGGCTAAAATATTAAATATAATGCTATTAAGAGCAGCAGATTGTTATCAGTTATATATGCAATCAATTAGTTGCACATGTAAATCATTGTAGCCTAAATGTAATTCACAATCTGAGTACCAGTATGGAGTATTTGTACATTTTCATACACAAACAAGTTAGAGAATGCACACGTATGAATAGCATACATAGTATAGTGTACACTCTAATAGACTAAGACAGTCAATACGCATGCATTGAAACGCATATTTACCTAAGAATATATGTACAACAAAATTGTAGCTCATGGTTGTAACAAAGTGCATGAAAGACTAAACACTGTACACAGTAATAATAAAAGTAAAACATGTTAACATCAAGTACCCAGAAATTGTACACGCTGAGCAATCAGAAGTACAAATTAGAAGATTCAGCAATTCTACATCTGTTTTGTAAAAGCAACAATCATTAGTATTATTAAATATTTATTTATTACTCGTGTAAAATACCGTAGAAATGGCAGACTTTTGGGGGCATGCGCCAGAGGGAAAACCAACCCTGCTCCACTAAAAATAAAATTTACGAATTTATCAATATTTACTCTTTTTTGGGGGCCCCGCAAACAAATAGGATAAAAATACACGGGAATGTTTTGAGTATTTACACCATTCAATGGAGGGGGAAGGATAACCTTTGGCCACCATTTAAGAGTGTGGCCTTCGGCCACCCTCCTTTGAATGTCATTAAAGAATCAGTTGAACAGAAATATTTGGTGCCCTATAATATAAATATATAATGATATATTATAAAATTTTGCTGAGTACTAATATAGCAGAATTAGGAAGGCAAGGACGCCGCAATGTGATGTAAGGAACTTACAGGACTATTATAACTGTATTATAATTGATGACGATACTTCATGGCAACTACTGAAAACTTTCGTTTTCAGCAGAGCTTAAGGTTTTCTGAATGAATATCATAGAGGTCATTGAATATCATAGATAATTGATCCATGGTCATTCATTTAAACTTTTATACCAATATTCGTCTAGAAATACTGCAGACATTCAATTCTAAATATATTCTAATAGTGTAACGATTATTGATTTTGGTTACCCAGTAATTCTGCAGAAAATACACTAAATGCAAATAATTATATTTTTTCACTAGATTCATATATATAACAGTCTATACTATGCAAACACTATAGATTCGTCCAATGTTTGCATCATTATAGATTTGTTGTTCACATGGAAACCAAAATTGGAGTTCAGAATATTTGGCAATATTTAATGAACAATAATTTAATATGATAATGACAAATTTATGAAAAAAATTAAAAATAGTAAAATACTTCTTTTCGTCATAATTCAGTGATGGAACATTAATGCTGCAAAAAAATAAAAAAATATATATGGCAAGTCATTTATATAGATCCAAACATAAATATTATTAACTACAATATAGAATACAGTTAGCTAGAGACATAGAGAGGGGTTAAACTGAGCATGGTATTTAGTCTTTAGTGACATGAAATTTTGAATAATGTAAAGAAGCTGTATAATGGCATCATTTCACAGTGAGAAGAAGCTACACAATGTCGTTATGTGCAGTTAAAGTATGTTCATTTATTTTAGTTCATATGAAGCCAGAGCTTTGAAAAACTAATTGTCATTCACTAGAAATAACAGCGCAAATTTTTCTTATTTTGAAAAGCAGAATTTGTTAGCAATAGTCAATTTCTTCAGTCTTAGACAAATATAAGTGACGGAATCAGCTATTCTCCTTCATCAACATATTGGAATGAAAGTAACAATTAATAATACAAATGAAATACATATGCAAATCAAATAATAATCTCATGTGCTAACGATATGACGTACCAACTCACATATGACACATGATAAATATCATGTACCGATACGAGATATATATCAAATAATAATCAAAGAATAATATTACTAGATATCATAATACAAGATATATCAAATGCACAGTGCACACGCGCACACAGAAAATGTACCAACTCTCAATGCAAGTTTGAGTGTGTTTAACGTCAAGGTTCAGGGCTTCTTTTCAAGATGGTTCAGCACAATCGAGCAACTGCCGTCACAAAGACTAGTTCAAGCTTATTATAACTTCGCTCCACAAAGTACCCTGCAGTCTGATACAGAGCACTGAGTAGAGTACTATGGCACAAGATATAAGCTATTCGTACTATTAGTGCAAAATATATTAGTTATTTGTAATTTTTCACAAAATAAAATTTAAGGTGTAAAGCACTGTGCACAGTCAAATGCCTGTTTGAAACCCAAATGCACCATTTGCGACAAGCCTAGCCCAGTATTAAACCATAAGCCAAACGAGGTCGGAGCATGCCTGCTACTTGACTCGATGGCTAAGCAAAATACAACACAATGTGTTGCCTGTGCACTGTGTGTGCACAATGCACATAAACATTTCTGCGCACATAACCGTTTCTATTAATTACCAATTACTCAAAATTCCCTTCCTTTCAAGATTTCTAAAATCATACTAAAATCAATTCCACTAATTTTCAGGATTTCTCTGCAGATATCCACTCCACTCCACTTTATTCTAATCCTGCATAAAACTCTTTCTGACTACATGAATCCATGGTGTGCTCTCTAGCATCCTTGATAGCAAGCACCTCCAATAAAAATCTAAAAATTGCAGATAAGCTTTCATCTCTGAAATATCTGATGAGAATCTGAGAAGCCTAGGCTTGAGGCCCATTACACCTTTTTATTGTCTTGTTCCGCAACCATTCCTGTGTATTGCCAAGGAACATATCTGCTTTAGCCTGAAAACGATTTATAAACTTTCTATATTCAATTAAATTGACTCCGTGCATCCTTTAATTTTGAATACATGTACGAAAACCGTACGGAGGTCAATATTAATGACTGATAAATACAGTCTAGGTTAATTTTCCTTCACTACTCATAAGCGCTTCTGAGACTTAATTAAGTTTGCTCTATACAAAAGTTTGCTATAGATATATTGACTCAAGAGTTAATAGCTAAGTCAAATATGACACACACACGCAAACACACACACAAAGAGTATTACACACACACATAGATAGGAGTCCAATCTCACATAAATGAGTTCAGTAACACTTGTACACATACAATGCACTACATGCTACATATATACATACTACTACACATACTAAACGCGTACACATACTATACGCGTACACACTACACATACTATACGTGTTACACATACTATACATACTGATACACATGTTACACACTATACTTGTGCATGTACTATACGTAGATAACCAGATGACACACAGTACAGTCGAAGGCATACAACACGTCCCCACCACTACACCACGGATCATAAATCCTAACACTAGCACTAAGGACTAGACATGAAGCTGTGAGACATGATATGAGACTGCGCTCAGAATAAAAGAGACTGAGACAGTGTTGGAGACAATCTCTTACTTCATCTGACCAGGAACTCAACCTAGCCTTTGTGGCCTCAACATACGCTGATTTGAAGCTTTCATTGGGATTGCTAGAAGGGCTTGCGATAGAAATGCGGCTGAGCTACAGCTTGGCTTTTCCGGTCACTCTATTAGGTTTTATGTAATTTGTGCAAAGGTTACTGACGATGACATGATTTCATCATTCATGGAATCGAAGAGACAGTAAGAGAGAGAGTCAGTGTAATACGGCGATACACTGTTGTGGAACAATCAGCACAAGCTATGTTATACTCGTTGTTGCTGCACAGGGTAAGCAACCATGGAGCAACAGGGTGACAGGTGATAACTGTGGTGCAGCACCTATGAGCACAGAACCTTGGGGTGAGCCCTGAAACCACCCAATCAGAGGAGGAGAGACGGGTGATGGGGGCGGGAAGATGAACGGTATGAAGATAGTATGGAGGTGAGCTTGAGAGAGATTAGGTCATCCCTGGAGCTGCACAGCTTGCGGTCATCTCGACTCTTCATAGAAAGAAGACAAAGAATTGCATGGCTAGTCTCCAGAGATGAGCTAGACATAATAAGGGGATAGTATGAGGAAGGTTTAGTGGAGAGAGGCTGTGCAGTTACCCTGGGTGAGACGATAGTGCGCGACAGTCGACATACCGTAGTAGTGTATGAATGCTGCTGCCACCACAAACACGTGAAAGATCTGGTGACTCTGAAACTATAGCATAGCAACCAGACATTGTACTTATCAAAATAGTTCATTATTCAGCTATCTAGAAGTACATTTAAATAACTCCAAAATGGTCTCCCAGTCATTTCAATGCGAGATTGCACATTCTAGGACCAAAATTCCTTTGTCAATATCCACTACCGCACACATTTCATCAAAAAGTTCAACTATGTCACACTCAAAAAAGTTGCTATTCTTTTCAAGAAATACACAATATGCAGTTTTTGACTGGACTACTGAAATTATCAAGTCCCAAGAAAGGCAACAAAAGGGTGTACTCTTAGTTCTCATAAAACATTATCAATTAGTACTTGATGCCCATCAAATCAATCTAACAATGATAGATGCAACCCAAGCTTTTTTCTCAGATTGTAAGGTCATGACATGCATATAAAGACTCTAAATATTAATAGAGCTTCAGATTAAAATCAAAATAAATAATATTTCAATTGAATTGGAGTGTAATTACCCAGATATCGAAGCGACCGGGCCAGACGCACTCGGGAAAGCGTAGAGCATAGATAAGTGCACCACTGATATAGAGCAGCCCAACGAGCCCCAGCCACCCCAGTGCTGCATAGTGCACAGCATGGTAGAAACCTTCTGTGATCACATAGTGGGCGCACGGAATTATAGCCGTCATACCTAGACCTACGAACACTCCTACAACACAACACATAGAATTATCACATAGTGAGTGCACGGTATTATAGATACCATATCTAGACCTACGAACACTCCTACAACACAACATATGAGTTATCACATAACTCTACGTGTTAACATAGAGTTATGTGATAACTCTAGCAGGGTATTATAGCAGTCATACCTAGACCTACGAACACTCCTACAATGCAACACATAGAGCAATCACATAACTCTATGTGTTAGCATTGAGTTATGTGATAACTCTAGCAGGGTAATATAGCCGTCATACCTAATTACACTCTTACACAAGGACTGAATGCTTAAAACACTTACTGTTTGATGCTCATACTAGTTCCCTACTTAAAATTCTTCACTGGAATCCCGTCTCTCAGCGTATCAAGTACTAAATTGCTCTACTAAATCTTTAAACATTACACTTTGATAAATCTTGATATCTTTTGAAATCCAATCTCCTTATCCACCCTCAGATCCCTCACATACGCTTCGCTACCCCGACTCCAACCTGCTCAAATCCCTAATAGAAGCTACTTTTCTATGTCAGTCCCACAATCTGGAACTTTCTGTCTCTGCTCTTTCTCTTCTATTCAACCTTCTCAGGTAGGCTTAAGCCACATCATTTCCCTTGCAGTTTTGAAATATTACTGTTTTCTGATCATCGAACAAGCACCACTTTTGCTTAATTATTTTTATTTCTCTCTTCAGTTTTCTCTTCTCTTTTATCTTAAAACCGTTTTGGGTGATCCGGTTGGTAGTGATACATGCTGTTGGGACGTCCCTGACATCATCCCTGGACGAGCAAATAGACGTCATACATTATTATATTACTTGTAAGCTAATTAGCCATGTTGGATCTAGTAATACATAAGAATAGACCAACTGAAAGCTTCACGTGTTTTGTTGAAACCGACTAACGCAGTCACTCGTTCAGGAGACTCCTTAGAAAAGAAAATTGTGTCCAAGCAAATATGGCATACAAACTCTACCGTTGTATACCATGGACCTGCCGTTGGGCAGTACACTGAGGGGAGATAAGCCAGACTTGTGGTTACCTTCGCAATCTTCCTAACAGTCGTCCACTAAGTACAAGGATGAGTGAACGCTTATTGGAGGAAAAGAGTGGAGTACCAGACGTTCCATTGACCTGTTGTTAGGTAGTGAGCACTGAGAAAGATAAGCTTATATAATATTCTTTTATTTCAAATCAATCTGTCAATCGCAAATAGTTACAAGCATACGATATATACAAACTACAAATACATAATATGTTAGAAAGTTCATCGACAATAAAGTAGAGAGACTTGCTGGAGGATAGTAATGTCATTAGATTATCTGAAAATTCAACAAATTACAGTTTTGCCTCACCAGCTCTCACAGGCCTGAACTGAGGAGAACCGAACTTATCCCACAGAGAGACAGTGATGCAGCCCGTGCCCAATATTATAACAAGAGCTAGGTATGTGATCTTAGGAGACATGCGGCAGTAGAAACTGTAGTAAAGCCACGGCACAAACGATCCAACTATTAGAAAAGCTATTCCGCAGTAGTCTAGTCTGCAACAAACAATGAGTATATGTTTCAATAAATATCAAGTAAAATGACGTCATTATTCAATATTAGAGTAAATATCAATGAGAAATCCTTAAAATACCTATAGATCTCTGTATTACTGATGTCATCTTCAGAAATGAAGGTTAAACATATTGACGATATATTGACATTTATGACTATTATTAAGCTAACAGAATTCTTTGTTATAATTTTCTGTTTAATTTGTCTGTCCTAAATTATGTGAAATTAAACCAATAAATTTACAATATCCAACAACTAAATAAATTGGCATTGATCAGTAACCATCAATGTACAAAGATTTTTCATGCCATCGACAATTCGACATCTATAAAAATATAAATATTAGATATTAAAGATTTTAGTATTTTCTCTCACCTAAAAAGTAAATATGAATTCATTAATTAGTATTAATTAATACAAATATTATTTAATTTACTAATTAATACAAATATTATATACAGTACAGTAAATAATACATACTTAGAGAACAGTCGCCCAACTCTCTCTGAATGACAGTGAAGAGTGTGGAATAAGAAGGAGAAGCCGAGACAGAGGATAGCTCCCATGAAGAACGCAGAAAAAACGGCTTTCTCCTGAAACTGTACCTCCACGGAGGGTCGCGTTAAATACCAACCGGCTACGATGATGAAAGCTACACAACCTGCAGAAATAGACATGTTCAACAGAAAATAATTATACGTAAGATAAACATCTCCCTTCATCGCTCTCTTTCTCAGTGTGCTGCCTAACGGCACGTCCAAGGCACATAGTTGTAGAGTTTGTATGGCATATTTTTTGGAGATAATTTTGATATTTAAGGGATCTCCGTAACCAGTGACTGCGTTAGTCGGCTACTACAAAACACGTGCAGCTTTCGGTTGGTCAATTGCTATGTTTGCCGGATAAAACAGGGCTTGTTATATGCTTTACAATATGTTTTCAAAAGACTAAATTAAAACCGTAAAGCTCAAATGCTAATAAACTTCACGAGAATAGAAACATAAACTTGTATGCATAACAGAGCCAGTGGCATATTGGTTTAGAGTCTCTACCGGGTTCTACAGTTGCATGGTTCAGATCCACAAGACGTGCATTGCCTTCAAGCAGCGATACTTATACTAAAATCAGCTCGAGTCAAAATACATCCCCGAAACACAACATATGGTACTAACGTGTCAATCCTTTATAAATAAGTAGATTTATCATGTTCATTCTAAATTTACTGAAAGGCTTTAATTATTTAAGCTAGGCCTGGTTTGAGAATTAAAATAATGCACTTGTAAGTTAAATAAACGAACCTAAGAAATGAGTCCATATATTTCCTGTTTCAGTGTGAATGCTAAACATGGACCTGAAACAGTCGAGGAAAGAGTTGAGCTGAGGCCGGTGACCCTTGACAAGGAAGTCGTTGTCTCTCATCCACTTGGGCAGATGTTTGTGGTGCAGTACCGTGCTCCCTGCGAGCCACGCCTGACGCGCAATCTCCTCAGCCTTCTCCCTAGCGTGCAGCGCAATGATTCCAGCACCCTCTCTCGCTCGCTCTCCCATAGCAACCAGTTCGCTCGTCGACTCCGTCCAAGCATAACGGGCGAGCTCCTCTGCCTGCCTAGCAACAAGCTCCGCCTTCTCTTTAGCTCGTCCTCGCATCGCTGCGAGCTCATTGGTCGAACCCGACCAAGCGTATCTGGCTAATTCTTCCGCTTGGCGCGCTATAAACTCGGCACGTACCCTCGCCTTAGCCGTCATGGTCACCAATTCAGCAGAGGTGCAGCCCTCCCAAGCAATCCTGGCAAACTCTTCACCGTGGCGGGCCAACTCCTCCAGTTTGTCCAGTGCCAGCCCAGGCACGGAGAGTGGAGAGGTGGAATGGAGGGAGGGACTTCCATTTCCTAGGAAACTCCTCTCTTCTTCAGCCCTGGATGAATCACTGAGAGAGGAATAATCTGTCTATAAATAGCATTATTAATCAAAATTTTGCGAAATTTGTATAGGCCTGCCCTACATGTGTATTGGACAATTTTGTACAGTACCAAACAAAATGACATTTAATAGCACTTGCCCCTACATACTGTATTATACATGCAGCTGTAGGAGCTCTAGGAATAGTGAAGATATTAAGATAACATAGATTGAAAATTCTACAACCCAACCGATGTGACACAATATTCTAAGAATGTCAAGTTCATACTTAACATCATCCTTGTATTCAGGAAGGATTGACAGAACAGCCTATAGTATATATAATTTATATATATATATATAACAGCCTATATATATAGTATAGACCGGCCTATACAGTATGACTGAAGACTGCACAGAGCACACGATCAACCTTTTACAGCTGACATTACACAATGCACAGTGTAAACATGCCCTGTCCCACTGTCCATCCATCTAGAGTCTCTAAGTCAATCAGTCATATAATATATATTTATCTAAATTATTATATATATTATATATAATGACATTATATATGTACATAACATTATATATATATATAGATATATAACTCAGGCATATATATATATCTAATATATAGGGCTACAGCATATAAGATATTTAAACTAACCTCTGATTCAGAATCACGCACAACGCCGTTCTCTGTAACATCATTGGAATGTAAGTCTATGTGCGTGATAGAACCAGTAATATTCAGCTGGTCTATGTGAGTGATAGAACCAGTAATATTCAGCTGATCAGTGGTGTCCTTTTCAACACAATATCCATTTCTTTTTATTGCTCTCTGTCGAAGCTCACATTCGTTTAAATCATTCATTCTAAATAGTATCCCAGTGATGAGCCTAATGAATAGGAATTGAGCATACCAATGAGCTAACTATTCACAATAGTCTGAAAACATAAATTTTTTATAAATCTAATACAAGCTGCACTCAAATAGTGTGTGAGCACTCAATGTGCTCAAGAGCTCTGATATTCAGATACCGGTGGCGGTAGTCTAGTGGTTAGCATGGTACACTCGAGCAATCAACTATTGAAGAGTCATTGATTCATACCCAGATCAGACTACAGAAAAGTTATAACGCTATCGGGCTACCGGTAACGCGCACCATTGACATATCACATTATAATTATCAACATTTTCTCACAAAATAAAAATATTCCAGACAGAAGAGCCAAATTCCCGGACTCTTCCACAACAGACAAAATTCCATGACATTTCCTGACATTTCAGAAAGTAGGAGCCCTGATTTGACCTTTGAATTACAGTTCATTACACCCGACCTGACAAGGCTGACATGTCCATGACCAGTTCGTACTAAGGTAAAATACAAAGGTTAAAATGATAAGATAATAACATGATAAAATAATTAAAACATCACAACGAGAGTGCTACCTTCGTGCCTGACAACATCGAGCACAATGAATCAAAGCCAATCCGACAAGCAATAAACAAAAAAGATCCAATGAACAGTGTAAATAATGTATAAATCCAGAAACTAGATCAAGAATTCTATACCATAATCAAACAAAAAGAACTTTTCAGTATATATATAAAATAAAATAAGTTCAACACCTGTAAATAGATAATTAAAATAGAATTATATTATACGAATTCGACGTCGTAAAATCTCCACACATTAATAATTGGGTAAAAATGTTCTAAAATAAATCCACCAACCTTGTTGTTTGTTATCTGTGATTTACATAAACATAGAACTTCTGTTAGTAACCGACTACACACAGAACTTTCTTGATTTAGCATGATGGGCGTGCGCATGAACAGGCGACCCAACAACATGGGGAAGAAAACCTAGGCTTACATGAACCCCCTATTATACTTTAGGTGTCAATCAATTCTGTTCTTAAACAAATTTACATTTGAACAATCAACAGCTTCCTGAGGCAAAGCATTCCACTCATCAAC
>JAQFZF010000735.1:0-16175 GCA_034695365.1 Enchytraeus norvegicus | reverse complement strand
AGACTAGTGATTTAATCAACTTGACCTATGACCTAGATACCACGGAGCATGCGCAGTGAGCAGTATATTGTTATTGTCCGAATTAGGCTATTAAACAACCTGAACCCATCTCATTTTTATCCACGTAATAAATGTTCAGTCTCAAATAGATAGCATAATATAAGAGATAATGGTGCTATTTACCAATTTGTAAATTAACTAGTATAAAATTGGGTAGTGAAGAAGTGGGAATAGTGGTCGGTTTGTGAGATAGTGGGAGTAGTGTTCGGGTAGTGGGGTAGTGTTCGGGTAGTGGGTAGTCGGTCACATTTGTTATTTTTCCACGAAATTATACGGCGCGACAGTTTATCAACGCCTCAAAGCCGAAGATGAATGACTTTAACTGTTACCTTGTTACCTTCGGCATTCCAAATTTTATCCCTCGTGAATTTCTTTCATTATTGACAAACTTCAGCACAATCTACGATCACATTGCCCCGAAATACGTGAGCTGCCTGCTCTTGTATTATACAATAAATTATCTTCCATTTGTTTCACTTTGTTTTATTCTCCATGGATGGAACATTCATTATTCACATCAGAGCAAAATAAAGAAACAAGCTGTCAGAAATTTATGGTTTTGATGTTGTGCGACTTTTGAGATTTATTTTACGACATTTCTCTTAAATATATTATGATATGGTTGCTGCTTTTAAATTCTCTGATTCAAACATATAACTTGAATATACTATTTTAAACTCTTTGTTTCTAACTTTTGCATTGTCATGCGGGTTTCTTTTAGTGAAATTGACTTCAAGACCGTATTGAGGAGATAAAGTAAGTACAAATATGATATGAAAAAACCAGTATCAGACTCTTCTACCAAATAATTGCATAATGCATAGGCATTCACAATAAACTATCACAAGTACAAGTAATAACATAAACAGAAACTAAGAAAGGAAGCCCGGTGATCATGTGCGGCTCTCTCCTGTAAAAATAAAGGAAAATAAATGCTTAAGATTGCATAAAGATCTATGGTTATATTGTTTTCCTAGTTATGATACATAGTATTGGATGAAAGGAGTCCAAACAATGTTATGACGAGATGCTCTCATTGCAGCGTAAATTATTAAATATTTGTTTTAAACATAGAATGCGTACAGAATGATATCAGGATAAAAGGCAGTCGTTCTCGTGTTCAAAGTCTCGAAACTTCACTAATCCATTGTTTCTGACAGATGTTCATGTAGGTCTACCTCATGTGTCATTTTTAATCTTCGCTCATCTAACGAGGATTACTCAATTTCTATTTTTTATACCTACTCTACAGGCGTAATATATAATTATTCTTCGTTTTTCATTGTCTTGTACTGCAGCCGCAGTCTATAAAACACGACTACAATATTTTATTAATTTTATCATGTTTCTTTTGTTGCAGATATGTATTTGGCAGGGGACAATATAGAGATTACACAACAGCGTTACGATATGAAATGTAAAGAAAAAACTAATTGATTAATTTACTAATTAATCATTTTATTTTTGTGGGAATCATGTCTAAGCGATGAGCTTCAGTAGTTGCACATTGTGCTTCGGAGAAATGAACGCTAAATAATTCACCTGAAATTAGCCATAGGCCTAGCTTTTCAATAGGCGTATGCCTATTATTTGAGTGACCAGTTTTCCCATAAAAAACAACAAGTTTGAGGCAACTGCTTCGTAGCTTAGACCACCGTCAAACTATCCCTAATTGCTCTTTATGATTTACGGCATGGCGGACTTACTACATGACATAGTGTATCGTTTTTTCTCTGGTTTGCACAAATTCTACAACATATAGGACAATTACAGCTAACTACCTACATCATCGGTTTCAAACTTTCTTTTGGTTGTAGGCCCTACCCCCAAATATGGGAAACCGGGTGCCTTCGTAGGTCTAATCATTCATTGCCAACACAGTCTAACTTTTCGTATTTTTGATATCATATATTAATGCTTGATGTTTTATATAGTATATCATGCATAGTATATCATACTTTACAACGATAGGCCTACATATAATATACAGACAATGTTACACAGGTTATGCAATTAAAGGTCACTGGTTATTGTGGTGGGTTGTTAATCACACCTTTACAACAAATATTTATCATGTTTGCTACTGATAACAAACGCCGTGAATAGAAATTGGCCTACAGATTTGTTTTAGTTATTCACAACCATTTTGAGAATAAATTCTCAACAAAAAGCTCAATTTTCTTCTGACGCTTAGCGGCTAGATTTCAACGTGTCGGAAGCATCAATTATTCCCAAGTCTGCTGCATGTAACGATGGGTACAGGATAGATGTAGCGTAAAGTTTCTAAATTGGTTTAATCCGTAGGAGAGAATCTGATATTAACTTTCACAGATTGTCAGAAAACAGTGTGAAAAATGTAGACATGTTGAAAATAAGTGCGAATTAGACATTGGGAAGTATTGAAACAAAAATACGAAAATTAATAGTAAGAAACACATTTCCGTGAGCGATCAAACAATACTCTTTGATCCACCAATGCTATGTAGACCTTCTTTCTGCAGTAAGCTAAAAATTCGTATTTTCCCTTAGACAGTTAATTTTTATTTTTTTATTGTCGGTTTAAATGGATACATGGACTTGCACCGTGTTTTGCCAAGTTAAACTCCATTTCTCTTTCAGCGCTTGTGACCTGCTAACTTGCTTACTGCGTTTGAGTGGACCAGTTTGTATTGCTTGTGCTGTTGGAGACGTCCCTGATATCGTCGTCAGATGATGAACGGAAGTTAAACCCGTATTGTATTGTATTGCGTCGTACTACCTAATGTAGGCTACAATTACAATATAATGCTGGTGTAACGGCCGGTTCATCATATTGTGACGATATAAGGGACGTCTCCAGCAGCACAGCCTTTATGTGTAAATCAAAGCAAATTATATGCCAGTTTCAGAATCCAGAGGCAAAATCTGTGAAATATCTAACAATGTATAAACTAAATTCCTCTACAATACGAATATAATATATTAGTAATGAAAACACAAATAATAGGCGCCCTTTCCAAGTAATTTACAAATGTTAAATTTAGCAGTAATTTTAAAACGTGCTTTGAATATTATTTGTAGAAACTTTTATGATTTAGAAAATATCGCACTGAACATACTCAAACCCACACCGGAATATTTTGCATCTGTCATTGTAATGCTGGGAACCATTGTGCCTTTATTGAATGTAACCAAGCTTTCGGCAATGCGCCCGTAATTATAGTTTACCATTACACACACTGCATTAAGCTCGATTCTCTCTTGCTCTTTCACTTGCCTCATATTGCAAGATGGAGAATGATAGATGCTTTCTACGCTCAATCTCCAGACGACAAACCGGCTCTCAGCAACCGTTGTTAGCGTTGCTCCAGTTATTGTTGCCGTTATATTTTGTTGTTTTTAGAGTTGCTGTGATAGTGTTAATGTGCCAATGTTATTTGCTGTTGCTTGCTACATTGCTTTCGTTGCAATTTGTTTTACTCTTACAATTTTTATTGCTATCGGTTTCATTATTAGGCTACAATTTTAATTGTAGCGTGGTTGATACTTTGGCCCTCTTTAGATGCTAATTGCGTTATTTACTTTCATTGCAGAAATTGCATCATTCCACCTCATGGATTATTTTAACTGTTAGGCCTTCTAAATAATAATATTTTTACCTCTGTTAGCTTAGTCTATATTTGTAATACATTTAGAAAAGAAGAAAGTGTGAGCCTTATAGCATTCATTTATAAGTTGTTTCAAATGTAATGCTATAACATTTTAAAATTATTATTCCAATATGTATAGGCCTATGATCTCTTTATTGTTCAAAGCAAAGCAAATTACAACGAAAAATGCATCATGCCGACATATCATTATGCATTATGCCGACAAATCAAATGAAAATAGCAAGAAAGGTCACCCTCTTCAACATACATATAACATCTGAGCTATCAAACACAAGAGACCTATAAAATTGTCAAAACACAAAACACAACTTTCGACCATCTAATGGCTTTCGTTTTCTAGAAACACGGCTTCAGTATATCGAGAGAAACTGCTAATGTTGTGGGTTGATCCTTCTACGTCTGATTGAAGTATTGGAGTGAAGTATATATGATGTCCTGCATAGAACCAGTAATAATGAATGACTGCTAGCTGTCCAGTCTCAGTCAATAATTCCAACTGCCCTTGTGCGAGTCGTAAACAATCCATAAACAGGGTCCGTATATGATCTCTGTGTACTATGAACATAGCACTGGAAGCAATAGGATCGAGCATTTGTAAGACTTCGACAGAGTACATTACGAGAAAGAAACTTGCATACATGCAGTTAAAAAGCAGATCGACAAATTCAGAATCATTGCGTTAGTATTTTGTAGATTTATTTTCTTACAGTTTCGATTTCTCTTCTATATTGCTTTTAGTATGCATTGATATGAAACCCATCAGATACATGTATAGGCTGGTCTGGAAGGATTCGGTGGTCGAGTGGTAGAAATCCGAGTATTGAAATCAGTCGTCGTCAGTTCAATATTCAATAGTGACAGACATTATATGTTGCAGACTTTTGCAAGCTGCTTTACTCTCCTCTATTGCTATGAGAAACAGCCGATGCATTTGTGTCAAGACGCGCTCAGTACAGTGTACAAGTACCGGGTATGCTGAATTTCTAAACAAATCTAATTTCACTCGTCATCTGGCCATACCAATAGCATAACGGAATAAATGTATTGAATAACATACATCCTATTCTTATTTGTATAACAAATAATAACACATAGCCGAATTTGAACTCTGCAAAGATGGTGACTTTGGTTACTTTTTCTATAGTGACACGGAAGTCTATTAATATGTAGGCCTATGCCTGGTAACTGTTTGCCTACCGTTTATTCGGTAAATGATTATATTATTGATAGTGTGTTTCACGACGAATTATGGATAAATATTAATTATATAAATAAATAAATATCCATTCTTCCTAATTCTTCCTTTCATTCATTAATAAATCTATCCTTGTGTCTACATGATGATGGGGTATAACGACCCAGGATGATCTGTCATGGCGTGATCAATAATATTTGTGGTCGATTGTTTATCGGCAGTTAATGTCAACTCAGACCGGATGTTGTGGATTCGGCAGAGGACTCCAATGAAAGAGGTAGACCAAGGCGCTGATTTATGGGGCACGTTCCCCCTCGATCTGAGGGGGCTGGAGGCCATCGCCCCTCAATATGAAAATTATTAGAATTTGACCCATTAAATGCAAATTTTTGACCCTTGGCCCCCTCGATTATCTTTAATTTAACCTGCTTCTGCTTGAAAAAAAGCAGGTAAAAAATATTTTGGGAATCCTATTAATAGCCACTGGGTAGATCCTGTAGGACAGTCTCAGGGAGGGTGAAATTGATTTTTAACTCCTTTTTTATTAGAATGATCAAACAAATGAAACTACAAATACAAGTTTCTATCTATCTATCTAGTGCTCTGCCAAGTGGCAGGTCCATGGTATACAAAGTTTCCATACCTCTCTATCCCCAGTTCCAGTTATTCTTAGCACCCTCTACTGAAGGGGTGCACGCGACTGTGGGGGCACTTGTTTAGTTTGCATGCCATATATCTTGGAGATGCTTTTTTACGAGGTGGGTCTCCGTTGCCTTCCTCAACTGGCAGTGTTTTTACCGATACATCATCTCAATGTGCAAAATATACAACAACGTATAATAAACACTATCATGCAATCACTATACAAATGGTTGGTGATATGCTATGTTATGCTCATATTTTGCAAATGATATATAGTATCGAGTCATGGGCTAAGCTACATATATGTACAATAGCCAATATAAAAACTCAACGGCAAATACAAGTGCTATATACACAGGTAAATATGTTAGCACCAACAAGAGATGTAACATAGGCACTACAAAATTAAGTAGGCTACTGTATTCAAAAGTTTTAATATAAATGAAGTGAATTAATATAGGTCTACCACTTACAATGTAGACCTGATAGGAATAGAAACTTTAAAAACACGCACAATTTCTTAGTTTTAGGGCCACTCGAATTTAGCCGCAGGGGCCTATTCGCGTATCATCAATACATTAATGGAAAGATCAACTTTAAATTCAGGGCTTTAGCAATACATTAGTCAAAGGCTGAACTAAGTATCATTGCTCGGTATTGCATTGAAGATCAACTTTAAATCAGTGATTCCGTAGGCGATGTAACTACATGTATGAAGCTACACGTAATAGAGAGCTGAAGTTCATTAACTCTTTTAAATTTCCGTTTTAAATTTACACGTGACAGACGCACATGCTAGTTTCCTTTCTTAGTTGCTGTTTTTTTGTTCTTTTTTTATTATGTTATTATTTTAATTTTTTTATTTATATATCTCCATGAGTAATCGTACTCGTACCTTTGCCTTTCGATCAGTGCAATGCACCCAGCGCGGGTACACGTTTATCCTTTCATCTACCACGCCCAAGGGTGCCAGGGATATTTTGTCGACTGAGCTGGGAATCGTTCCCAAGCCTCGAGCCATCACTCGATCCTGAAGCAGAAACGCATACCGCTTTACCAAGTCCCCGTCGGCTTAAACTTTTGCAATTTTCCTTAAATTAGAGATAATTTCGAATTAATAAAAATATATGACTAGGTTTAAAAATTAAAACTATATTTTGTTATATTAAAGGGCGGCATCAAAATCATTAAATCTTCACTTGTGAAACTTCTGAGACGCTTTGCACACATAGAAGCAAACAAAAGCCGCTGAAAGTGTTTTGTGTGCTCAGTGTATAGGAAACAAAACACAGTCACCGACAGTAATGCGGAAATAAATTACCCTTTTTTCATCACATCTCTTCAATAATGGAGAAAATAAATGTTGGGATAATAATTTGCGCGTAGCTAAAGCATTGGTCAAACATTTGTGAAAGGAGTCTAAAATATATCAAGCCTGTGTAAATATAGGCCTATACGGAGTCGTTTTACTGTTTTCGTATGTACGGCACAATATACAATATAAGCTTATAAAATTTAATAGTCTATTTGGTAGTAAACCTACTATCTCTGATGGCAGGTTCAAATGCACAAATTCCTTCTCAAAGTCTACTATCGATTCATTAAGAGCACAGAAGAGCACATACTCGACTAACAACTTGATCCCATAAGGAAGATTTGCTTTTTTCAAACCTTAAGTCAATCCTGTCTTCAAAGAATAAATGTGGCTTCTGAGGCTTTAAAAAATTATGGCTTTATCAGCGTTGCCTCATTAAGTTTCTGTGTTAGTTGGCTCATACGAAAGAAGTGAAGCTTTAAGTTGGATTATTCTTAAATTTCCCGGACACAATACGGGGAAGTAAATCTACTACATAATTAAAATCCTTGAATATCAATTCCCGGGCAGGTTTGACGCTGATGATGCCACTAAGGGGCCGAAGCCAATATACGATACAATACAATAAGGGTTTAACGTCTGTTTCAGTATCTGACGACGATATTAGGATAAAACCCTATTATAGTTTGCTCTCAAAAATAAACTAAAATAAATGTTTAATTTCGTTGTATAGTGTAGGGATTGCTTTCTTGCTTTTAAACGACACCAAATTAATGCAAAATTATGTAATTAAAACTTCATTCAATGCACCACAGGGCTAGATTAAAACTTCATTCAATGCACCACAGGGCTAGATTAGAACTTCATTCAATGCACCACAGGGCTAGATTAAAACTTCATTCAATGCACCACAGGGCTAGATTAAAACTTCATTCAATGCACCACAGGGCTAGATTAAAACGAAAAAGCATATAAAGTTCAAAGAAGAGCCTTGCAGCATTGAAATCATTGAGCCTCTCGAGTCAAACTTCTAAATTTGTGGAATAAAATTGAATTTAACAGACGTTTTATCTCGATTCATTAAATTTAAATACCATCTACCAGAATCCCTTGGCTTAGGCGTACCATTTGACGACTCTGGCGTACACCCAGTGGTTCGCGTACCACCGGTTGAAAACACCTGAAATAGACGTCACTTTCTAATCGAGCCATAGCCAACAAGTTCAATAGTCTCACAATCCCGTATAATGTCGTTGATATTACCCGTTATCCCGACAGAGTGGATTTAGAGTCATTCTCTATCCCACGGAATGCTAAATATTTAATAAAGCACGGCAATAACGTGAAACATACTACGTCGTTCCTTATTGCATTACGCCATGAAGTATTAGAGTCGAACAGCTTCTGGAACAATTTATGGACCACCACCGGCAAAACAGTAATTTTAGAGCTCTACAAATAGCTGCAAGGATTTATTCTGAATCAAATATTTATGCTCTCCAACGAATAGAAGTTGTGAATTAGTGGCAACTGTGCTTGAAAAACTGAAGGCGATATTTCGCATTCAATGGGGCTCTATAGATAAACAATTTCGGCCTAACAAATTTTCTGGCAATTACAGTACTGGAACTTGACAAATAGAACAATGAGAAATTATATGAAACTGTAAGCAATATTACGATGATTTTTATTTTATTTATTTATTTATTTATTATGCGACTATTGAAACGGGCCTCAAGCGGCTAGTGCAGCTACACGCTGAACCTTCCAGCGCCGATTAATGCACCCTTGTCGAGGGTGATATTATTGGTCTAGTAAGCATTGGAAATTGAAACTTACCGAATCCCAGGCTAATGGAGCGAGCTCTCCTGACCGGACTCAAGGATGCAGCTGTTATTCGGAGCGATCCCTGACGGAGGCCGATCAGAATGAGTCCTGCTGGAGACTTTCCAGTATCCCCACTGCCTCCAGGATCCTTTCCCCCATCCAATTTGCCCTCACCTGTTGGTGTTCTCTTATTTGGCTGCATAGATATTCTATCCCCTGTATCTTTGATACTCTCAGCATTAGATAGACTATCGTTGATGATGTAAGTGAATGGGTCAAAGTTATACGGCAGATAGTTCTCGTCGTCTTCTACATCTGCATTGAATTGTGGTGCTTTATTCTGCGAATAAATATCATCAACACCAAAACCACTGTCATCATTTTGAGCTTCATTCCCAACTTTCGAGCTATCAAGTAATGAACGTTTGACTGGACTTCGTCGTTCATCGGTTAAGGAAATTCCCATCGATTTTCCAGGATCAATTCTCGGTTTTTCTTCTTCTGTCCAAGCGTATTGGAGGAGGAACGCATCAGGCTTCAGAGTGCGAAATTTGAACTCAATACCTGTCACACTTGTATCAGACCACGTCGTTGACCATTTCACCACATATCTGAAACATATTTAATTGTTGATACAGAATTGATTGTTAATTAATTGGGTTTTAGATACTAACTCTTATATGTATTCGTATATTAGTAGACGTGTTTCTGTGAAAACTAATACGTATAATGCATAAATCATCAATAGCATAAAGTTATTTTGTGATACATATGAAATAGAAATGGTATATATGCATAATATTTCATTTGATAAAAATTTTTTATTATAAATATTTGTAGACCTATAACATGTATGAATTATGTTTGAGCGAAATCCGCTAAACATCTCATTTTTTGCTTTAGCTCAGCTTTTATACGAGTTCCACTTGGATATAAAATCATATTAAAATGAAATAAAAAGAAGCTTATAATTACTGAGCACGTGATGTTGCGTGCAGAAACGTTAGCGGAGTCCTTACATCCTCTCTCTCCCGTAGAGCGCTTTCATTCATTCTCTTTGTTTCTCGAATTATCCGTCTTTTCCCGGTCGAATATGAAATGTTCTCCGCAATATTATTTTTTCCGAGATTTTCAGAATTATGAGATATTTCATGAATGTTATATTCTTCAAATTCTGCCCGAGAGTGTATAGTTAAATTTAATGGATACCGAGTGTCATTGTTTTGATATCGATTCCTATAAATGCTATCAAGATCACTTGTGTTTCTTAATTCTCTGACTTTATTTGAAGTATTCTCACTGGATTGTAGACCTACTGTTTTATTTGAATCGTTATTTACTAAATAGGACGATTGACTGGATGAATTTTTAAGAGATGTTTTATTATATTTTAAGTAGTTTTTGAATTGTTTTCGTTTTAATAAATATTTCTCTTTCAAAATTGCAGAGTCATTCTTACTATCGTGCTGCTCTAGTTTGTTAGATTTACCATTTCCAGGTTCTTTGTGACTAATTGTAGTTAAGTCTTTCTCAAGTGGCTCATAATTCGTTTGTTTGGAAAGTTTATTGGATTCATTTACTTCGCTTTTGTGAGAGCGATTTGATATCATCGCACTCAAGAATTTATTTTTATGATAATCCCTGATTGTCGGAGTAAAGTGTAATATATCGGTAAGATTAGGCTTATTATTAGTCCTATCAATATTTAATAAATCTTGATGCTTTTTATATTTTTCAGAGTCCTGCCCTTTATCGTTTTTAGAGGCCCGATTCTGATAGTTATTTATATTATTCGATGTTTTTATTCCACGATCAGTTGCATGGACTTCAAACACCGGAAGTTGTTCTAGTTGCTCAATCGGAAGCACTTCCACGTGGGGATTTGATATCGAGACCGGAAGCTTGTCCTGACGATCTCTTTCAGCCAGCGATCCGTTGAGCAGTCCCGGATACGAATCCGGAGTGGTAGTGGACCTGGAGTCCTGAGCACAACTGGAGCAGAGATAGAGCAGCAAAGCTGAGCTTTTGAGTAATAATAGACTGGAGCACAGATTGTTAACCATAGTGAATCTGTGATGAGACACGTACTGAAATGACATGAGACATCAGTTGTGGTCTATGGCAGGCTAGACAGCTTCACTCTCCAATAGCGTTTCTGAGACGAAGTTAAGAACCCTTTAAAGAGTGCGCTATATAAAAGGTTGTCACGGTTTCTCAGCACAAAATGAGTTCTGTAAATAGAAATAGTAAACACATCATCATAGCAATACAAACTTATTTTATTGCTTCTTAGAAATATAAATTATATGCCTTTTAATAATTTACCAACATTATTAAGGTTATTTTAGTATTTACCCGCGGGCGATTTCTACAATCCTACAATCTTGGCATTTTATCGCGTGGCACTACTGACCGAGATAACAGATTATGTAGGATAAAATTGAAGAAACGGTGTTTAGTTGGCAGATGTCCAATGCACACTGCTTATGAAATTGATTTCCCTTGGTCGAGGAGAATCAAGGGTTGTTGCTACGTAGCATGGCCGGGAGAAAACTGTTCGGGAATGATAAATGTTCGGAATGTTGCGATAAGGAAGAATAATGGCATTCAAAAGTAAAAGTCGCAAATAGTGCAAACTACTGGGTTATACAGATTTCAGAGATTGTTCCTGACATCGCCTTCGTGTGAGGAACCCGACGTTAAATCCTGACTGTATCGTACTGTATTGTAGAGATTCAACGTTTTTGATGATAGCCTGTAATATGTTGTATTGAGCTATGTTAATTTCTGAAATTATAAAAATCGTATACAAAGTAAAAGTTATTAATTAATATTTATTTTAGTATGCGTGGAAAGACATTATTTTCTTAATAATTTTGTAATTTTATTGCATAATTTTACTGGCTTCTTACCTACATGCACCTCACAACTATCTAATAAGCTATCAACTTAATATCCACAATCTATTAGAAAATTATATTTTCTTTACGTTATTATTTTTCTGTCTGCCTCAGGTTTTCGCTATATATTTGCTATTCTCACTCTCACTCTCTTTCTCTCTCTCACTCTCTTTCTCTCTCTCACTCCCACCTCTGTTTCTCCGTCTCAGTCTGTCTCTCTGTCTGTCTGTCCGTCCGTCTGTCTGTCTGCCTCTATGTCTCTCTCTCCCTCTCTTCCAATCTCATGAATTTCTCGTTTATCCATTAATTATAAAGTTCACAGCCAGATGGCAAGTCCAGCATTAAAATCCTTATCACCCAGTCTGCTAATCACGGCCATTAATGAGCATATCATTGACCAATCCAACAAGTTGGTTTTATCATAAAAAAATCCATCGTACTAAAGTGCTCCCTACGTCAAGGAAAAATATTTCTGAGGGTGCTTTCCGTTGCGTTCATCATTATCTGCGTAGCCGGTTCTAACGAAACTTGCAATTTTCGGTTGAACCATCAGATTCTCCACCAAACATAAACGGTTTCATCTACATAGGAGTTACATGCATGTAAAATTGAGGTACATTTAATAAATAATGTCGTATCAAGGCTAGATTGCCGTTGTTTAGCATCTACTTTTATCTTCTCTGCTATTATTGTGACTCTCTGTGCACACAGCACTAGTGATGATGTATTATACACAGATTTGCTGTTGGTCATCAGTCATCATCAGTGTCTCCAAACATCAACTATCCACACGTCGCACACACCAACCAAGCATTCCGGACTCCGTCCAGGACAATGCGGTGAATAGGCGCAGCAGTGAAGGCACCAAATATCGTGAACAGACGTTACTCAATGTTAAAAGGCGGCACCAAACTTGCATCAAACGCACATCAAACGGCGGCACCAAACTTTGTTATCAGACGTTACATATTGCTAAAAGGCGTCGACACCAAATATCGTCAATTATATGCTCAGGATATTTATTTGATAATATCAAATTAGGGCTAATGTACTAAGTTCCGGTTCGATAGTCTAGTTGGTAGAACGCTTGCCTGATGAGCTGGAGGCCACGGGTTCAAATTCTAGCCGTGTCCGTCTCTGATTGTATTTTCTTTATACGGAAACAGACGTTTAACTTAGCTTAACTTCGTTTTTACTTCAAATTCTCTTAAATCAAATAAAAAATCAAATAATAGTTTAGCATACAATTCATCAAGTGACGACGATATCAGGGACGTCTCAGACAGCATATGCATGTGTATCTCACCAGCTGGTCCACCCAAAGCAGCCGGAAGGCACATGCTGAAAGAGGAAAGGATCAAGCATGGTGAATGTCAATTTGTCTCTATTGGCTACAAATAAAACAAAAAATTATTATTGGCTACAAATAAATATATCTAAGGAGGATTTCTTTACCCTAGAAATGCTGTCCCCTACATTGATCCTGTTGTTAAGAATGAGAAAGCACGTAACATCGCGATAGCGCTTCATTGTTAGGAATCAAACGGTTTTCAAGTGCACTAAACAGACAATTCTCAACAAAACAGTTATCTAATTTGGACAAATGTCAGTGCACTAATTTCATTCATGAAGCTCACTGTAGATCTAATTTGACCTTCGGTGACATAACGCAGTCAACGATATTCTGAAATAGTCTATAAAATTCAACGCTTTTCGATAGGAAGAAAATTTACCAAAAGTTAAAATTCTTGCATAAGCTTGCAAATGATTAAATGTAACAAAAATACACAACCACATCATTGGAGTTAATTAAAATTCTGAGGATCAATAATACTTCATATTCTTAGTCTGCATAATTATAATTATCTCACTAAACTATTGCCTTGAAGTCCGTAGAAGATCTTACGTAATTGTGAAATGATGAGAGAGTTATTATGAGAATGGGTCACATGTGTATTTCGCTCTGAGTGACAGCTAATGTGCATTCAACGATCATATAGCGCCTGCTTGAGATAAATTCCGCATAATTCTTGTCCTCTGGGACATGGGACGTTAGCACACCCTGGGTTAAGACACTATTGATGTGCATGCCTCCTCAGAATGTGTAAAGAATAGCAAATGCTGCAATCTTAACAAGAACATTTCGCATAAAATTCTGGTTACCAAAATAGTGTCTCTAAAATTTAGCGCGGTGCGATAATCTGTGATATTAGTAATGCACACCCATGTATTATCCGACACATGATAATGAACTCGTTTTAAACTGTTCTCCTTTAATAATTTCTAATTCATTCAAGTTACGTCGGAAGACTAATGGCCCTTGTAGCCTGTAGGCTTTTACCTTACATGCGCACCTTTAATATTTTTAGCCGAACTTAAAACTGCGAAATGTGTGATGTGAATGATATTATAATTAATCAATATTAATCAAATTAATATAATTTATTATTCGAACAATTATTGTGACCACATTTAAAGCTCCTTTTTGCGCAATTCCAGAGGTCCTCATTTCAATTCTTACGACCTGACCTAGTGGTGCATCCGGAGAGCTAAACTTACAGTAAAGCTAACTGACACTAAAGCTAAACTGACACTAATGACCCGTCATTAACGACCTATATAATAGTTAACAGCTAATAGTAACTTTATCAATTAATTATTAGTGGCGGCGATATAAACTTTTGAGGGCGGGGGGACAAAGGTAATAGACCATAAGGTTTAAACCTACTCAACGACAGACTGCATTGAACAGTTGTCTGAGCTGGGATATTATAAAATTTGAATTATAAAAAATCTTGATGAACCCAAATGAAAATAGAACTAACTGAGATTGGACACAAGTTCAATTAAATTACAGACACAAAATCAATCTTGAATAAAATTAATGAGAATTCTTATACTGAAGGTTTAACGTCGATGTCTAGAGGCATAATCATCGACTTATCAAGCTGGTTCTCTTGTGCCCCACCCTCTGCTTAAGAGGCAAATTCTCCATCCGGATAGGTCAAGCAGCTGGTAAATTCTCTGACCCCTGACACTACCTCGAGCGAGGAAACTAACCTTAAATCCAAAATGATTAACCACGACAGCTTATAGAACGCAACAGCGATTCTGCTTCTTTCTTCCATCAGCGTCAAATGCAATAGTAACATTCTTTGAAAGCTATTTCTCATAAAGCGGTGCCCTTTTTCACAGCAACAAACTTTCTTTCACATGATACTCCTCTTTTTTTAGATAGCAGTAGCCTACTCCTTTTCACATAGCGGTGCATTTTCTTCACAGCAGTGCACTTTTTCGTATTCCAGTGCTCCTTTCATATAGCAGTGTATCGCTTTATCACCGCTAGTATGCTTTTTCTTATATTTTCACACATGACAAACGATATTCTATTTTCTATTGCTTTCATGCCTTGCATAATAAACTACAAAGAGTCTAAATTTACTCTTTAGTCAAACTCCTTTGACTAAACATAGTCTACTTTGTCATGATCATCTAGTAATAGACTCTGTAGAGTCTGAATAGGTAACATTTTCGTCACACCTAGGTATCAGAGTTGTTCCCGGGTCGGGCCCACCCATGGGTTGGGTCGGATCAGAGTTCTTAACTAAAGGCGCAGGTCGGGTCGACCCACATTATATAGACATGCAATTATTCATGTCTAATGTCACTAATCCAACAATGTCACTAATCCAACACCACACATTTTCTACTTGGCGCATTAAAGTTGTATTTTGTAAACAACATTACATTGCATGTAGGCCTACTTGAAGTTTAGCCAATTCCTCTCCCCCTCCTGCCCCTTCCCTCCCCTCTCATCCTAGCTATCTGCATAGTCCATTGTTTTAGCTCCAGATCACAACGTGACGGAGTATAGGACTCACTCCAGCGTCCCGGATTCGTGCCCCGGATAGCATATGGACGCTACCGGACCACGGACAGGGTCCGGGATTCTCTGACTGTCAAACAGTCGATCCGCACGATCATCTCGAGGGTTTACGAGTTCAGTCACGACAGAGAATTCCTTCAACTGTCAGTTCAAATACCTGGAGTAAGGATAGGCTGGAGTACGGATCTTCAGCGATACTCATAGCCTGTGACTTATGGCTGAGACGATAGCACATCGGTTGGGTGTCCGACTCATGTCCCATTGGTTCAGGTTTCGAATCCCAGGACTCGCCCGTCACTGATGTAGCGGTTAGACGGCGCGAAACTGACTATAAAATTAGGCTTTATCCTATTTGGCCTTGGGCCATTGAAACAAATGGTAGGAAGGAAAGGCTGTCGAGTAGGTGTAACTTCAGTTGTGAAGCCCAAATTAATCATCAGCAATGGCCAAACTCATGGATGGTTGAGTACAAAATAGGGTGCAGATAACGTTAGAAAATGAATGCAGCGGTAGACTAACATGACAGTCTGTAGGTTTAGAGTAGACTTTTTGTCGTTTTTTTATAAATATTTTACTTATTTGTTTTATTGATTTTTGCAGTCCAGGTGGTACTGAATAGACGTAGGACTATCCATGAGCTAAGTTCAAAGTGAAAATGGACACGAAGGCCCTCTCTCTCTCTCTCTCTCTCTCTCTCTCT
>JAQFZF010000734.1:0-16178 GCA_034695365.1 Enchytraeus norvegicus | reverse complement strand
GTGATAATAGTACTGCATTCTAATTGTATGCTATGTTAAATGGTGTATCGGTGGTCAGCTAGATAGGATACTTTTGTATCCTCACTGACGGCTGATTGTCTGCTTGTTTGTGTGTTTGCTCGTGTGCTGGCTTGTGTTTTTCGTTTTTCGTTTATTTTTTGCATGACTGATTGCCTATTTGTCTTGTATACTTTGCCTATATTGATTGATTGATTAATAAACACAGTTCTCTCTCTCTCTCTCTCTCTCTCTCTCTCCTAGGGGCGGCAATTTCTGAAATAGGGGCGGCATTTTCGAAAATAGTGATATAATTACATCGACGAGCAATAAAATAGGTCATCAACTCCACCAAAAAAATTTGCCCCATGCGGCACTTTGCCTAGCTACGCCACTGCTAACAATCAAGCAAGCAGTCAAGTGAAAACAGCATCCGCTTCATCATCTGACGACGACATAAGGGTCGTCTAAAAACATTTGTCCACCCAAACAGGACTAGAAAAACAAATGCTGCAAGAGAAGAATACGGTGCAGTTTCAGATTAACAGTAAACCAATGAAATTCTAATTAAAAATCTAAGGAGGAAATAACTAGTTTTGAGCCAATTGTATAACAAAGATATTGTAGGACTATGGACATGATCGAATAAGAAGTGGCATGTTACAAACGAAACAATATTGGGTAGAGCTAATACCACCAGAAAATTGATGATAATCATTAGAAGAGGACAACTTGAAATTTTTGGGACATGTAATTAGGAAAGAGGGCTGGAAGATTTGATACCCAATGGAAAAATTCAAGGAACAAGAAGCAGGGGTAGATCACGGCAGACATATCTGGAGAGTCTATGCAACTGGATGCGAACTCAGTTACCCGAGGAAGAAATGAAGATACACGGTGATAAACATACTGCGCACTACAAAGGATCGACAAAGTTGGAGAGCCATAATCGCCTACGCCTCTAATGGACATGGTACCTGAAGAGAGAAAGAAGGTATTACGTTACCACATGGTCACAACAGTATTTTCCTGAAAGCACTCGAAGGCGCTTTTGTGTCAAATTTATACAATAAACCTTCTAATTGATTGATTTTATAATAGAGAATCTTTTGTAAGGTCTCCATTTAATTATTTTTTAGAACATAGTTATAAATTGCAACTTTTAGCATTAGTTATAGGCATAGACCCTCCATGGTATGTATGTATTGTTGTTGCTGTGTATGTATTTTAGTCTGCATCATCGTGCGTCTGTCATATGATTTGCTAATAAACTAATATTACTACTACTATCATTGTCAGATGATGATACGGACTTCAGCTCAATTTGATTATTATAATTCGAGCTAGTTAAGCTGTTAGAGTCTAAAAGTGAAACTCACCTCAGCAGTAAAGTTAGTGAGATTGGAGTCATCTTTGCTGAGATATTTGGTCAGATCCTTTATCTCTGATATCTTCTTGTCCTTGTACTGAATTATCACTAATTTCTTCTTGATCTCATGCGACGCCTCCAGTGCCTGGAAAAGAAAGCCTCCCATTATTGCGTATGCCACTACCATGGCTGCAAGTCCAATGTGGGAAAAAAGGAATGCAATGACGCTCTTGCAGCAGCTGACGGCCTGCTGTCTACGTCGAAGTCTCTGCTCCCTACGGGCATCCTCTTCCATCTCTCTGGTCCACCAGGCCACTGCGGACTGCATCCCGGACCGGCCGGACTGAAGGACGGCCGCGGCGACATTAGAGGCAGCGTCCCACCGCCAGGACTGACCGCGCTGGAACCCCACCCTCGCAGATCTACGAGTTAGAGTCGGCGGCATCTTGAGGGTGACTAACGCGGTTATAGTGCTATTTGAATGATTATTCCGAGTCAGCCATTATCCAATCGCCAGCAATGTGAGAATGAGCAATATAATCCATAAACTATTATTAAATAATAATGCTTTTACTCAAATATAGTACTACCGAGTATAATTGCCAATTTGTATTAACACTGCTTTTCCTGTTATTGAGTACCGTTAGTAAGTTAGTTATTTTATTTCAAAACCACAATAATGCAATCATTGCACATTATCAGTGAGCAGAGGACAAACAACAACAGTACCGGTATTTGAAAGATGTGGCAAATATGATTGAAATGACGTTCTAGAACGTTGGCACACCTCTTATTTAGTTTAGGGTTAGATGTTCATTGTTTAATGCTATTTTGTATAATCATCTTGAGTGAAAATGTCCGTTTAAATGGACGAGCTGGTCACTTCCTTTAATTCCTGTATTTTAGTGTTTTAAATTATCCTGGCGAAGCTAAACAATAGGCCTAGGCCTAATGATATCAAGTTAGATCTTTAATACAGTAACAGTTATTGCATACACTATATTCAGGGCAGTATTAACCATAAGGCTGACTAGACTTCAGCCTAGGGACCCACCAGCCAGGGGCTTCAATCCCCCTCCAAGGTGGTGAATCTGAAATCCCCTCATTGCAGTAAAACATACCGGCCCGGATTAAGGCGGTTTCTATTTTTTATCGGGGGGAGGATTTCTAGTAGAGAGGGAGGGGGTCAAAGTTGTTTACTCTGACCGCTCATGAGTTTTGCTGAGGAGAAAAGCAGTTAATTGTTCACGACGTTTATCTATGGCATAGTCTCACATGCGGTTTTCATTGAAATGGAAAAAATAGTGCGAGCGAAGCGAGCAAATTTTTTTTTCATCATCATTTATATCACGTTTTCTGAGGTTCTGGGAAAATTCCCCAAATATTCTGAAAAAATCCCCCCAAGATACTAAAAAGATACTAAAAAAATCCCCCCCCAAGGTCCTGGAGGAATCCGTTGGATTTTTCATGTATAGGCGTAGAAGCCCCTGCCACCAGCAGCAGGTGCCCATAATCGTCAATCATAAAATTTTTCATAGGAAAAATGTTGTTAAAGATATCGTATTTACAATATTGAAGCAGCTAGGCTAATCAAAACATTCTTATTGTTCACATTCGCCAACATTTTAGCCAATAAGATTTTGTTCTGTAAGTTCAACAGGTTAGACTCGTTTATTCGGCAAAGGTTCTCCACCGAGGTTGTGATAGCGTTACCATAATAAAAAATTGTAGCCAAAATTGTAGCCAAAACTGGCCTTATTTATGGCTATAGTCGCTGAAGTTCAACCAAAGAGTGACTTTTTTTAAACATGGTAGCTTGTGGCCCAATCTAAACAGCCAATAGGAATTGAGGGTACTCTCATTGGTTTACGTTCTGTCTTACAGTATCATTGATCGAAAATCATGTACTAATTGAGCCAATCCTGTAGAAATGAACAATAGATCGTCTTGACGTGTGCGCCAAAGTTTATCCAATGCTTCCCTGAAGATTTGAAGTCTTCTTAGGCCGTGCATACTAGGCTATGACCTCCTTGCCGCAACCCTTGAGCACGGGTGTGTATCGCTGCCTAAAAAATGGAATGTTAATATTTTATTTGCGTTTGCATACATTGTCTCTATCAAACACAAATGTACGATTCGACTATTGTCTAGTCTATGAGTCTCTAACTCTCACTCAGTCTCACTCTTTCTCTCTGACTCTAACTCTCACTCTGTCTCACTTTTCTCTCTGGCTCTCTAACTCTCACTCAGTCTCACTCTTTCTCTGACAATCTAACTCTAACTCACTCTTTCTCTAGTCTTTTATCCTGTATTAGCGACGAAAAAAGTGGTGCCTATAGGCCTAAGTATCTTAATATCAATTCCAGACTTAGTTAAGACTGAGCCATACCATTGTAGTTCTTCATCGTACACTCCGAGTCTGTGCAACGTTCAGTTGTAGTTCTACAATGCGTGACGGAAGCGATGAATTATAATTATTATAGTGTTTTATTATGTTAGATAGGAACTATCGCAATGATCGATAGTACTATAACTTGAATTGGATCTTCTTAATTGCGGCTGAGACCTATCATTCTCAAGGCAGGCACATTTATTTTATTTAAAACTAGTGCAAAGCTTCCTCTTAACAGAAACTATTGTATGAGAAGAAGTTATGCAAACGATATCATTATAATGAATAGCTGCTTTATGATGTACAGTATTAGGCCCACACACTAATTTGTACACACTCTAATACTACCGTATACACTTTTTTAATGTAGATCCAATTCTAATTAAATAGATAAATGGTTGTTAATAAGTTACTGGTATATTTAAACATTCCACTGATCTTACAAATTAGAACGATCATTAGCTTACTTTTTTAAGAATATTAATCATGAATTATAATTGTAGGTTGTTTAAGAAGCTCTAGAGGCTCGAGATTTAATACATCCTTCGGGTATTAATAATAGCCGACATGACTAAAATCTTTAACGTTAACTTTATCGAAACTATTCTTGTCTTTCAAATTCAATCTCTCTTTTGTGTGCTGCCAAATGGCAGATACAAGGTATACATTTCAACTCACAATCTGCTATCACGCTCAGTATTGAGCATTCCTTCCGCTCAACCAACAAACTGATCCCAGCACATAGGATACGATTTTACCACTCTTAAAATGTAGCTTTTATATTTTCTTTAATAGTAGGCCTACTTCTGAGGTGCTTTCCCGCTTCCTTTCTGATCAGTATCTGCATTAGTAGGTTTTTTACGAAACGCGTGCAGTTCTCAATTGGCATATTCTCAAGTTTCCCGAACCCAACTTGGGATAAATATTCCAAAAATTCAATTCAATAGTAGGCCTACAGCCTAATTATCCGACACATTCCGAGACATAAGCCTAATTCAATTAGCAGGCAAGGGTGCTAGATAACAATTATAGACCTATCAGGAACCGGATTTGTAACAGCTCGACTTGGTCGCCGACCCAAGAGACCACATATATCTTGGGGGCGAGGGGAAGTTCGCCCCTCTTGTGTTTCTATAAATTTTCGAAAAATCAATCTTAATTTATCTCGTTTTGACAAATTGTAAAAATGCTTACGGTAATTTTGTCCTTTCTCCCCCGCCAGTGAGTCTAAAATCTACGAAACTTACCATAGAGTTTATGCATTTTGATAATTTTTTGTACAGCAATAATGCTAACTTTCGTACTTTTTCAATTTCGTCCCTCCCGGCCAAATTCAGACTGTGTTCACCGTAGAATCCGGCTACAAGCACTTGAAGGAGCTGCAACCTCACTACAATGACGTTATCACTGATGCAACAAGCAAGCCTCTCATTCGTACGATCGTGTTATGGCCTTCAAGAGCTCTTAGCTTTATATCCCCTCAAATCCCTCGCCCCCCCCCCGCCTAATATTTAGCATCACTCCAGAAAATCGAAATAGTTGTAAGCCTACTATAGTCTTTCCACTATGATATTATACCATGGTGAAGCCAATTACTAGGGTGCAGCCAATTATTAGGGATATTCGAATAAAATTGTTTCACCGGTTTACGAATAATCGGAATAGTTGGATAACTATTAAACTATTGTTGGATTATATCTAACATCCTTCTCGAATAAGGAAGGATGCTATCCAACTTATTAGGATGTTATCCAACTTAGGAAGGATAACATCCTTCCTTATTCGAGAAGGATGTTAGAAAAAATTAAATTTTGTAATGATTTATAATAGTCTATAGGCCTAGGCCTAATGAACTATCAATTTGAGTTTAGAAATGTATGCATAATAGGCCTAATTTGTTGTTTATTTAGTGACTCAGGTTGACCTATATTACATATTTTATTGTCTGTTTATCTCGTAGGCTACCGATGTCTGTCAGAGACGGACCCGGCTGGAACTCCAACCCTCGGCCGCCTGCTTATTATGCCAGCGATAGGTCATCCAAGTCATATAATAGATAAGTTCACCCATTTGATTTAATGAATAAGTGATAATTCAAATCCAATCTCTCTGAATTCTTAGCTAATACAATAAATTAGGTGCTACCTAGTTATCAAATGCATTTCACATAAATTTATAATAGGCCAATATAATATTATTTTAATCAATAAAGTAATCATTCAAACATGTTTTAGGCCTAAATGAAGTTTATTAACATGTATAGTTGAAACTTCAAGGTGGCGTAAAGTAAATCTTTGTACCCTGTGGGCAGTGATGGGCAATAGTTAATTAAAAGTAGTTAACTATTCAGTTAAACTACTTTTTTAGTTAGAGCAATAGCTTAACAACTTTTTTTTCAGTTTAGTTAAAAGAGTTGTTAAAGTAATTTTTTTAGTGAGTAACTGTTTCTAAAGTTAAACTACTTTTTTTAGATAAAAGTGAACAATTTTGGTGATATTAAATGTCGTCTAAGTTGTGCTCATGAGCAAGGCAGAAATGAATGAATGCGTGCGCTTATTTCTATTTGATAGAAAACAATACTATAGGAATTAAGTTTTCCTGTTAATTCATGCGGATTTCTGTGATGTGGGCTGCAAAAATAAGCTTAATAAAGCTCATGCATCTATGGTTTTGTTAACATTTTATATGGAAAACTGAAAATTTTATTTAAAAAGTAGTTAGAAAAGTAGTTAAAAGGTTAACTACTTTTTAAATTAAAGTTAAACTACTTTTATTAAGTTTAGTTTAAAAAGTAGTTTAACTAATTTTTTTTAGTTAACAAAACTGTTTAGTTAAACTACTTTTTTAGTTAGGTGCCCATCACTGCCTGTAGGTACAGACATGGATTTAGGCGTGCCGGGGAGGGGCCCGGTCCCTCTCGATGGTCACAATTGCTTTACCTTACAACTTCATTGAAAGACATATTTCAAACTGATAAGTTGAGTGTGATGATTAATTAATAAAGCTTAGCATGCGTTACGCAACAAACAAATTTGAATGAAACTTCAACAAAAATTTGTTGGTCAACAGTTTACTAATAATCTAAAAACTATGAACATTAGCTAATGCTATCACATATTCCATTCAAAACTTAGCCAAAATAATTATAAATCTACAATTCTTTATAATCGATTTTTAAACAATATATATTATTTCACTCTTGTCTTATTAAGTTATTAGTTGTCTACTCGCTGTACTCAGTCCACACTTGACGTCTCTATGTAAACAAAGTATCAGCTGATCGCTCAGACCATATAATAAGGTAAACAATAATCTAAATTTCCTGATTTATTTTAGATCGGAAAGACTGTGTGCCATATTCGTTGCCGAACGTAGGCACGGAGCTGATTCACATCCGGAGCGATTTCAGCACACAGGTAACAAAGTCAATAATTTGACAGCCCAACTCTATGCAATTCAAGTAGATTAATGTAGCCCATCAAGGCTAAAAGGCTGCTTAAAGTTGAATTTAGCGTCAGTATCGCGGGTCTAACCGCTACATCAGTGACGGGCGAACCCTGGGATTCGAACCTTGAACCCATGGAATCCGAGTCGGACACTCAACCGATATAACAAATGACACCTGTGGTAGCCTTAGCAATCTTCCGAATCTGTCACACACTATAAGTTCCAACTGCTTTTAATTTACCGACCCACGAAGCGATGGAGGTTGGAGGTATTAAGCCACAGTAATATAAAACTCTGTGTTAGTATTTTTAAAGATATGAAGCAGTTGTGTGACAAATTTGTAAAGTGACTTCTTGCATATGGTACGGTGCGCCGATTGTCTTACTTTATTATTAGAGTATGGCTATAGTAGTCCTATAGATAATTTAATTGATAAACCTCATATCTGTTCATTGTTTAAGTTAATTTACATACATTTCATAAATGTATATGCAGGCTAGGGTTATATGTAGACCTATTCTTATAAGTTTATAATCATAATATGATTTTAAAATATTTAGAATTTCTCATGGTTTCTTAATGGTGTGTGAACTACTTTTCAGCCTGTTAAGTAAATATTATTGATTTTATAATATTTGACAGTTTCTATGATGAATTCCATTGTAATATCAGCTCCAGGGAAAGTCATACTGCATGGTGAACATGCAGTGGTGTATGGCAAGGTATGAAGTGTTCTCCATTAATTTTAAGAATTCAACAGATTTGATTCATTAATTTACAATATATGTAAATATTCTCTTAATTTTAGCGAACACTTGCATTCAAATACTTAGGCCCTGAGCCTCCGACGTAGGTTGGTGAAACGGTTAACATGTTAGCCTCACAATTGAGTGATGGCTATCTTAGGAGCGATTCCCAGATTCCCAGTATAGTCGACAAAGGGAACTGGCATGTGATTTCATCTGTGAAAATATCTGGATAAAAATAATTTATATTACGAATTTTTAAAGAGGCACATTAAATTATTATTTAGCCTTTTAAATATACCTGGTACTCTAGATATTCTTTACTTTTTTTAATACATGTATTTATATTAAATAGAGAGCCCTGGCCGGAAGCCTTGGGTTAAGAACAACCATAGCATTGAGTCATTGTGACAAGAGTTCTGTGACTGTTGATTTGCCTGTCATATCAATCAACCTTACCTGGGACTGCAACGAACTTCTGCGGATATGTCAAGACACAACAGAATCCGATGGTTGGCCTCTATATTTTTTAACTTAAGTTTTTATTTATGTTGTGTTTTAAACTCTTTTTCTAATGTTGATGTAATAATATATAGTTTTTTATTTCTTGATATCTGTCATGCGGATATGGATGTGGATATAGAGGCGAAAGCCTACGTCCATTTTATGCCAGTTAAGTTAAGTTATTTGATCATATTAAATATTGCTGTCAACTGTCTAGGAACGAAAGCTGTAAAGCTAAGTTTTACGTCCATTCCTATATCATTGGATACTGTTAGAGATGGCTGGGACTCAAACCCATACAACATATTGGAGTTCAGGAATCTGCTCTTGGTATAGTTGCAGGTGTCAATTATAGATTTCTGCACACATTATTTACTTAATAATATTTTGTAAATTAATAACCACAGGTGCCATCATTGATCGGTTCATTCAGTTTAAGCCCTTGAGTGTGATTTAGCATATAATTATTTCAACTTAAATATAATATAGATATTAAATTAGGAATGCCAAAAATTCTGAAGTGATTTTTTGGTTGCATTTATTGTCAGGATGTTAACGAAAACCAGAATATCGATATTCTATTAAAAGACCTAAAAAAGAGCTATCCAGTATCCATGTTGACAAGACATACATTTTATGTCAAGTAAACTATCCGTGCATAATGCCTATAGGTCCTTGACTTGGAAGTAAAAAAAAAACCTAGTTTTAGTCAGACTTATAAAAGTTTTATTGAGTATTTGTTATTTTAAATTTTTATTATGGTATGATTTACTCGTATTTACTTTATTTCGTATTTACTCTTATTTACTTTATTTACTTATTTCGTATTTACTCATATTTACTTTATTTACTTTATTTCGTATTTACTCATATTAACTTTAAGATGAATTATTCTATTACATATTTTAACGTGATGTAACAGATGTAAGCCAGCCCAAGGAAGTCTCAGATTCTCGAATGGAGGAGTTGAAGAAATTTGCCCAGTTTAATTCTGAGGATGAGAGTGACACAAGAAAATTAGCCGTTGTGGCATTCCTGCATCTATTTACTTCAATATCAGTCAGGAATGGGTAGGTGTGCTCTCTAATATTTAAGCTATTAAAAAATTTAACATAATTTCTCACACAAGTTAAATATGTCGCAGTTTTGTCGCACAAAGAATTAATATGGTTTGACAATTCTACTTTCAATGTGTAGGTGACACATAATAATTATAGTGCCTTTTAGCTAAAGAAATTACATTTTAACTAGGATTTCATCAGTTTAATTGATATTGGATTCGAATACTCGGTTTTTGTATCCTAAGTTCTTTATGGAAGTTACTGATCAGTTTGATTAAATTATATAATTCAATCCTAAAGTAGGCCTATGCTCAGATTTCTTTCCATTGCCATGAAGATCATACAACAAGATTGTCGTCCTGTTCATCATCTGATAATGATATCTGAAACATCACAGACAGTGTAGGCCTACTTGTTATGCCAGCGTTTCCATTAAAAATGTAGCCAGAAAGACACATCATGAAAAAGAGAAAAAGATCTATCACCGTGCAAGTCCATAAACCGATGAAAGTTATTTAAAACTACTAATTATTAGGCATATATACGTATTTGTATTTCAGCACAGTTCCACCAATCAGCATTGAGATAACCTCCCAACTGCCGGCCAGTGCAGGACTCGGCAGCTCAGCGGCTTACTCCACTTGTCTAGCGGCGGCTCTGTTGACTCATCGCGGTACTCTACCCATTGACCGGGCGTGGTCGTCTGATCAGCTAAATCTAATCAATCGATGGGCTTTTATTGCAGAGAAGGTCATACATGGTCGACCATCGGGCATTGATAATGCCATAAGCACATTTGGTTGGTAATCTAGTTGTTTTAATTTTATTTATCATCGACACGTAATCATGTATGTGACCAGGTCACATTCAAGAGGTCACATTGTGACCTCTTGACCTTTACTAACACGATTATACTGTAAGGTGTATTGTTTTAAATGTATTTCATAGTTAAATTTACAAATCCTAAATTTTCATTGCATTAATTAGCTATTAAATTTTTATTCGAAGGATAATTGTTGAAGTTATTCAGGTATGATGAACATATTTTGTTAGAATTCAAATAAAGAGTACTATGTATGCATGCTGACATGACATTTTGAATGTAAAGTGGGACTAATGATTTGGTCAGAAGGAGCCATTTTCTATCATTTCATGAACGGCTCCATAGATATTTCTTGCTTTCTTTATTAATAAGTTTAGGCACTAAAAACCAATCAAATTACCTTGTAATGGTCGTCGGCTCATAGATTAATTATTTTAAATATATCTGCAATTATTTTACAGCTGTTTGTAAAAGTGACGAGAGTCTAGCCCCTGCTGATTGAAGTAGCACCACTTTATTGTAATTATAATTCTACAAAATAATTTAATTTTGTTGCGTGCTAGGCATTTGCAAATGTTTGAAATAATCTTTCATTTAGGTAGGCTACTTTAAATGTATTATGCAATTGGATATATAAATAGCAATTTTTCTACTCATTGTGCACGTTGAGTTAATAACGCTATTCTAGTTACTTTATGTATTTATTGTATTTTGTTAGGGGGAGCTCTCTTCTTTCAAAGTGGCATCATTACACCATTCCAAAGGTATCAATCTATTTTAATTGGTACAATCTCGGACATGCGTTGGTTTATATTCTGTCTATAATATATTATTTGATTTCTACCTTAAGTCCACATAAAGAATTCAAGTTTCATATAACCATTATTTTAAGTATCTCATTACTTCGCCATACCAGAATATTCACAGTTTTAATATTTCATATATTTAATATTTCATATATTTAACGTTGACTTGTATCTTGAATTGCTGACAATGCAAAGTCATGTTGTTCTTTTCCTTGAGTCAGTATGTAATGGCAGGTGGATTACAACAAGACTTGTCTTCGACGCTATTATGCATTGTAACGATGCAATTAATTACTCCAATTTCTACTAATATTGTTGATTACCTTATTCTATCTTATTACGTTGGTATATTCTTATTTACGCAGCATGCCTAACCTCAACATTCTGCTGATTAACACTAAAGTATCGCGAAGTACTAAAGCTCTGGTGGAACGTGTCCGTTTGAGATGCAACAAGGTATGTAAAAGGTCAAAAAACTAAAGCTGAATTAAACAGCAGTTTTGCGACCTTACGACCATATCAGTGATGGATGAGCCCTGGGATTCGAATCATGAACCTATGAAAGCCGAGTCGGACACTTAATATGACTATTGATTAACGTTCCTGACATCATCCCTGGATAAGGTGATGGACGTTAAAGCTTTATTATCATAATTATTACTAATATGATTACAAATCACTAATACGATTGCTGATATTAGGCCGTAATATGATGCAGTTTGGCCTGTGATATTAATATTAAAAAATATATATATAATTTGATGCTATGTGTGCAGTACCCAGATATAGTGAAGCCTGTTCTGGATTCAGTAGAGGCAATAACAGAATGTTGTGAGAAAACATTGCAGCAGATTGCTGCAGCTTCTGACGATGTATCATCTTGTTATACAACTCTACAGGTATATTGCACACATTATTATATGCTACTAGAGTTGCAAATCAACGTGACTATTTTTAGTAGTTCCTATATTAATGTTTATAACTGGATTTGTTTAATGTAATGAATTTTATATTAGTCACTGCTTTCATTATATATGAGCAGAACAATGACAAATTTGTTCACAAAGATGATATGATCCAATTATCAAAATTGGCTTGTATAGAGTGAGGCTAGCGACCTCACTGTCAGATTAATGACTATGTTACCTGTGTTCTGAAATCGTTCAGGGTCAGGATCAGCTCTGCGCCTACAGTTGGTGACGAATTGGTCACACAACTTTACCTTTTTATTGATGTATATTTGTTTTGCTTCAAATTCAAAAGGTTCCAATTGAGAATGAATCTTCCTGATATCCATTAACTAGTATTAACTTGGTAATAGCATGATGCTTGTATGGTTCATTGTTTAACTGATCAAAAGGCTGCTCACTGAATAAATTGAATATTATCTCATTAGTGGGTTAATTTGAGGGTTGCGTATTGTGTAATCTTACATGTCTTCCTAAATTTAATCACAAAAGTTATGCTACTTGTTAATGTTTACAGGAACTCGTTGAAATCAACCAGCACCACCTGCAACTACTAGGAGTGAGTCACTCCAGTGTGGAGGAAGTTTGTCGTATAACGAGTCAGCAAGGGCTCACCAGTAAACTAACGGGTGCCGGAGGTGGCGGATGTGTGTTCTCAATCATTCCACCAGGTAAATATTGATCTCCTTTTCCTTTTTCCTTTATTTCTTTATTTATTTTATTCATTTTGTATTCTGTACGAAAGCACTATTCTCCTGTCTTTGAACGAATAAAGAGATACCTATTAATGCATTGTTGTTGCCCACTCAGAAGACCAGCCGTGGCGCTGACCTTCTTTATCCTCGTCATTGAGGAAGGAAGGGATCATCCAGGGGCCGCCGCAAGGTCTTTAGCAGCTCCGCCACCTCGCAGGGATTGTTTCTATTGGTACGTCAAACTAATGAGCACTGAACGCAAACATCTGGTGCAATATAAACAGACAACAACATGTGTGCAGAGAATATGAGAAACGTCAAACAGATGATTAGAATAATATAAAGCTGATACATTGTAACAAATATGACATCTGTAGGCGCTTACAGCTTTACTAATTATTATAAACTATGTAACAAAATTGAGGTGTGTAACGTGACTTTGCTGCACGAAGAACTAGTAGTAAATGTACAGATAAATATTTAACTTGTTAAAGTCTTAGTTGCTTAACTTGTTAACATGGTTAAAGAGAAATGGGCATTCTGTTGATGAAGAAATATAAATTAAGCAATCTCATACAATTTGTAATCCAGGCGATGCTGGATTAGCACCATAATGCAAGGATAGGGCCAGGAGTCAGGACTTCAATGCACTTCGTTGTCCTGCGAGCTTAAAACTTGGTCTCTGCCCTGTGTGTACCGAGGTCATAAGTAGAGGTCTCTGCCCTGTGTGTACCGAGGTCATAAGTAGAGGTCTCTGCCCTGTGTGTACCGAGGTCATAAGTAGAGGCCTCGTAGACACATACGTTAGTCAGCTCGTTATGACACAATGCCTATAAACCCCAACCACACACACACACACACACATACACACACATACACACCATAACGCAATATTACTATTGATCTTATCTTCACATTACTTTTAGAACATATTATTTTGTTTGTTGTTTTAGATTTCACTAGAGAAGTTGTCGATGAGTTGATAAAGCAGCTGAAGGGGGCGGGGTTTGACTGTTTTCAGTCTACGTTGGGTGGACCTGGGGTACGGCTTGAGGCAAAAGACTGCGACGTTCTATAGCGATATCTCTAATTTACAATACAATTCATGAGGATTTAACGTCCGGTTCCTCACTCAAAGGCGATGACAAGGACAACTCAAGCAGACTGTGCAACTGCAAGCAGATTTATACGATAACACTCTTGCTAATACATAGATCGACAAGAAAGCGAGATCCGAAACAGTGCAAGTCCTTATATCTGGTGCTCTACCAGACAGCAGATCATTGCATATTTACTATTCCTCTTTGTTGAGCACACCATTGACCAACCAAACTAGATATTCTGTCACAAAGCTCCGCTTCATAAGATGCCTTTGTTCAAGAAGCAGTTATGATTTCTGAGGTGTTTTTTTGTTGCCTTCATCAGTGAAGGCAACAAATTAGTCAGCTCCTACTGAAACGCGTAGCTTTTGGTGGTCTATCCTCGAGAGTCCCAGATCAAGACGAGAAGCAATATATGTCTGTTATATTGGTAACATTTCCTTTGATTATTGCTATTTGTATTAAAAGTATGTTACAACCAAGGCACATATTATTAAATTATATCTCAAAACAACATAAATTAGTTAAAACTAATTTTTACTTTCTTCAATCCTTCATTGTTGTGCTTTAGTATGCTAGTATGATGTATCAACTTAGATTATTATGACATGTATAATTATTTGTTTTTGTGATAACTTTACTTAAAGACGTCCATAAAAGACTTCCGCAAAAAATCGGCACTTTTGACCCCCCCCGATCCGCATTCGTCCACTTTGACCCGACCCCCCCCCCATTTTATGAATTTTTTAATGTTATCAAAAAAATTGTGGTGTTTCAAGAATAAATTTGTGCGATTTCGCAAAGAAATTGTGAGATATCACAAAAGAAATTATCTGCTTTTGACACTATTGAAGAAAAGGTAAGGTAGGTAAAAAAATTGCCATTGATGACGTCATTTAGGTCCGAACCCGCCACGTCATCAACCGCAACAGTACCCTACACGCTTCCCGGTGGTGACCGACTGCACTCTACGCGCTACCCGGTGGTGGCCGACCGTGCACTACGTGCTACTCGGCTGGTGACTGACCCTGAGTTGATAGGGGCTCAGCCTCCCAAGAGATTTTGGTTTAGAACCGCACTGAAAAAGTAGTTCTCTCAGCTCCTAACGTTAGAAAGTTCGGAATAGATTTTTCGGAATATATTGTTCGCTGAAGAAACAGCCAACAAATTTGTAGCTGTAGGAATTTCTTTCATTCTTAAATTTTTGCGGACGCCCCAATCCCCCCCCGGCCGGTCCGCTTTGGTCCGCTTTTGCCCGACCCCCCTCCCGCCGTGCGGACGTCTTTTATGGACGGCCCCTAACCTCACTGAACGTTAGTTCTTTAGCATTTTATCTTTCTTGTTTACTTGAATTATGTGCATATATAATGGAAAATCTAGTGTATCAAAGTAATTTGTGGTAATACATGTAAATGAATTAATAAATGAAAAATAAATAAATTGACACCAGATTTGACAAAAGTATAAAGAAGTTCATAATTTGTCAGTGTTGTCACGGTAGCTATTGGTTCATGCAGGTAGGTAGCTATAGGTAGCAGTAGCTTTAGGTACAAATTCAGCACTAGCCGAATTGGAAATTCTGGTGCACAACCCCTTACTCCCCAAACGAAGCTAACTACTGAGAGCCAGTTGCTATTGATTCGTGAGGCTGTTTTAATATAGCCTGTCAATGGAACGATATTCATAATCTCGCATATCGTGATCAGCTTTCCTGTCATTTTATAATTGGAAGCTTTGCTGCACCCTGGTGGGCGATCGTACCCTACCCCTCCTGCCTCTAATCCGCTTATCTTTCCGCCGTTCAGTCCGCCCGTCCGTGACATAGCCGCAGAGTTTGTCCAAGTTCTTCTTGGGAAGGGGGGGGTTCAAATATTTTTGAAGGATACCAAACAGTTTGGACCACCCTCTGTTCAAATATTAACACAATTTGTCTTACTCACTTGACAGGAGCCAGTGGCACGATCGGTTAGGTTTCCGACTGCGGATCAGTATGTGCGGGGTTCGAATTCGAGGCTCAACCGCCACTGTTATCCATTTCGAGAGATGAAACTGACGTTTAATTCGGCATTAGCCTTTTACTCTGATACTCTAAACAGAAGGACATAACAAGTCCTGCTATCGAGACAAAATGTAAAAAAGCTAAAGCTGTAAAGTTAAGTTTAACATCTGTTTCCGTACCCAAGGATACTGTCAGAGACGGACCCGACTGGGAATCGAACCATTATAGTTATAAACTGAAATGTCCTAAACAACATATAAATTATATCTCC